>JAHWFP010240338.1:0-10726 GCA_023313725.1 Lithobius niger
TCAAATTCTTCATGACGAATTTGTCGTCTTTTTGAAGTGACGTCGCAAGGTTTTTTTTTCGAATAGCACGGCCTCCGATTTCGTATGGAAGTGTTTTTAGTATGGCACCGTTTATAAAACAACTATTTTGGCAATTTTAAAGTCATATGTCATACGTTACGGAGCATAATCTGGACTAATTATGCACTTGAAACTTAAAACATGAAATTTGGCGAAGCAGGTCATTCTCAGCAGTACAATTTGAACTAGTATAGAGTTCCCTTGAGATATCCCCCGGATGCCGCTCCCCCTCAATACCCCCTGCGGCCCCACCCCATCTCCGTGAAGCTGGTGACCAAGAAATTCTTGCTAATCGTTTTAAAAGCTTGAATTGTGTGACACAAGTAATTGTTAGCAGTACACATCGAACCAACAATAGAACCCCTACGAAATATCCCCAAGCCCCCCCCCCCGCACCCCCGTGTCCCCTCCCTGAGGATTGACCAACAACTTGTTGCAGGTCGAACTAAAAGCATGAAATTTAGTACACAAGTCACAGTCACTCTTAGCAGGGTGGGGGGAGAGGGGGCATTGGTGTATTTCATTGGGGTTCCACAGTTGGTTCCATGTGTACTGCTAAGAATAACTTGTTTGACACAGTTTAAGCTTTTAGCACGATTAGCCAGAATTTATTGGTGCCTCACAGATTGGTGTGTGTGGCACCACAGAGGGGCACTAGGGGGCACCCTGGGGGATGGCTCGAAGGGGCTCTACAGCTAAATCGATTTGTACTGCGAAGAGCGACTTGTGTACCAAATTTCATACTTTATAGCTTGATCTGCAAGAATTTGTTGGTCTAGCTCAGGTGGCCACTGAGGTGGGGGGAGGGGGACTGCGAGACCTTGGGGGGTATCTCGAGGGGGGTCTGTAGTTAGTTCGATTTGTGCTGCTAAGAATATCTTGCTTGCCAAGTTTCGTAAGGAGATATCAAGTAAAATATATACATTTTTTTTCCTTTATTTCATTTTTTACGTTTGTAAAAATTATGGTAAAATATGTAGACCTGAAAAGGGCCTTATTTTACATTTTCGGTGTCACGTCGACAGGTCAAGCCAGGGAAACCATTCAAGGGGTGGTGTGCAAAGGCGCAAATTGCAAAATAGTCATTATCTGCATCAGAATCGTCGGATTCACCCACGTTGATAATAAGTAGCTCAACACGTTCTTCCATCAAATGATCCGAATTCCAATAGTCTTCTTCCACATTTATGACGTGATCAATTGCCTTCTCCCAGTTTACTTTAGAAATACGGTCGATTGCTGCTGTTGTAGCCACTTCTACTCCATTTAATTTGAACGACGTATTATTACGTCGCACATTTTCTTTCACGTGGGACCTAATCATTTCTATAGGGTTGAAATCACAATGGTAAGGGGGCAGGCGAGGCACAGTGTGACCATGCGCGGCAGCAAGAGTGTCAATGACGTATTTTTTGTGGGCTGGTTTGTGCTGTTTGACAAGGTTGTACAATTCTGGTCTAAACATATCTGCAGAGTTTTCAATTCCATTTTGATTCAGCCACTCGATCAAATCCTGTTTTTTCCGTGGCACTAGTTGGTGCTTTTTCTATTTCTACCGAATTACATGACGCATTATCCATGATCATTACTAACTCAGGAGGGACATTTGGGAGTAGCTGCGTTTCAAACCATTCTTTGAAATGATCCCCATTCATTTCGCCGTGGTAATCGGCCGAATTAGTTTTTGAACGAAATAGCAACTTCCCGATTTGTTACAAACACGTCCTTGCTTCCTGCGTGTAGTAATATTAATCGTCACCCTTTTCCAACAGGAATCTGTTGAAAATGTTTTGCTGCCTTTATTCTTGAGAAATTTACGGCCAAAGTTATTTTAAAGGCAGCAAAACATTGTCCGACACGGTAAAGTCAGGACAAATACCCTACACTGAACTTTATTCTTGAGAAATTTACGGCCAAAGTTATTTTAAAGTTCAGTGTAGGGTGTTTGTCCTGACGGTAAACTCCTGCATTGTAGCTCGGACAACGGAGAGGTCAAATTCGTCCATACCTGTTACTGGGGCAGGCATCTTTTTTTTCTTTCTGGCGATGTAAACAATGCGTCGGCGGTAGGAGACCCAGCTTGGTTCGTTGCAGTGCGCACAATCTGGCTTACAGTTGAGGAAGACGCACCTGTTGCTAACCCAGTCTGCACGAATAAATCCGCATTGGCAGTTATGGTACCTTGTGATTCGAAGAATCTGTACACATTCTAAATGATTTCCCTGGCCTGACTGTGAAGAATTTTGCCCCTTCCGAACGTCGATTTAGTCGCAGAACCAGACGCCATTTTGATAAATACAAAATGCATGCAAAGCCTTGAGGCTTGGTTTCGTATCCCAGCATGCAACGCGAACTTGCGACTGGAATGTGTAACCGATACACGTTGCAATAATTATATGGAGCGAAAACGTCACACTATTCAGCCTCTGTGCGTCGTGGTAACAATATCCCACGTGGGATGACCCTTCAAAACGTATTGTTAAAGCATCGTTGCTCAGGGTAACGGACTGTTGTTTCATTTCGAATGTCCCCTTCGACGAACAATGGAAATTGTAACAATACGACGCTTGCAACGTCATATCAAAGCATACTGTTAAAGCATTGTTGTTCGATTGTTGTTAAAGTTTTCGGAACACAAGGTACTGAGAACTTCTCCTTTCTTCCGACAACGATATTTCTGGTCGGCGCTGCTACTACACGAAATAAAGGTAGGGTAAGAAAGTTATAGCATGGTTTTGCAAAATGGGTCAGTATAAGCAATTTAATGCACACTTTTGGCGGAGCGACGTCCTCGGACGATTCAACACCTCCTCTGACGTCGCTCTACCAAAAGTGTGCATTAAATCGCTTATACCGGCCCATTGTTGCAAAATTGATGCTGTAACCACTACTAGTAGGGCGCATGGCTTAGGGACACTAAGCTTTTAATAAATCCGTAGTCCGCGTTACTTATTGTTGATGGTAGAATGCCAATCAGCAAACGTTTTAATTTATGTGATTGATATCCTCACTCCAGCAAAACTTGAAAAAATTAATATCTCCGTTCGTATTTAATATTTTTCGACCAAACTTGGCCAGATAGTAGGTAACTGGGAAGCGGCTAAAATAAGATGCCACAAATAAAAAACTACAAAAGAAGTGATATCTAAAACAAAACCCACAAGGGTGAAAGAACCCGCCAAGTTTCAGCCAATCAAAGTAGTGATATCAGAACCAAAATGGCTACCTCCAAGTTGCTGCATTAGTTGCCGAGCCAATCCCACCGACTATTACTTGCACGTTAAATCAAAACCTTGATAGTTGCAATGGTCAGGTTTTGGATTTAACCTTTGATCTAATACTCGGTGGGATTAGCCTGGCAACTACTAAAACATCTTTCTAGGTTATGAAGCCACTCCATTGATTAAGATAGACTGGGAGCGATCTGATAGGAAGCCGTGTGTCTAGCTTAAAATGCAACCACCATTGCCAAACTGTGACAACTTAAAACACAGTTTTTAATGCGACACAGGGAACTATTTTCATCGTTGTATGTAACCACGAACTGTTATCGCATTGGTCTTACACTTGGTAACGTGAGCCAGCCAACACAAAATATAAAAAATTCCATATTGGATCAGCAAACGACCGTTTGGAATATAAAATTGTAGGCTGCAATCTAAAGGAGCACCTTCCATGCATCAGAGACCAAGGAGTTTGGTTTGATACCAACCTAAAGTGGTCGGCCCACTGCCGAAGCATATGCCGACGTGTGCAGCTATTGTCTGGCGATGCTTCACGTATGAATGTAAAAGGAATCGGTTCATGTCCTGCTGCACTTTTGTCAGACCCACCTTTGAGTAAGCGTCTACGGTCCGGTCTCCGAATCTTGTTAGTGATATTGATCTGGCAGTGTCGGTACAGCGTTCGTACACTAAAAGAATGCCGAGCCCATCACAGATGAGCAATTCTGATAGACAAAAGGTCCTGAGAGTAGATTCGTCGAGCTACGTAGGTTGAAGAGTGGCCTGGCGCTGACATATTACAAGACCAGTATGAGATGAACTATGGTCGTCTTTTTTCTCTCTTCTCGGACAGTGTGACCAGTGCCCACCCAATAGAAATGGTCGTACCGCGATTCACTTTAACTTGGTTATATGACCCTCAAACATGCGTAAAAATGATGTGAAAACTGCTCATGACGTCATAGTTCGATCAGGAAAACTTATGAGTAAGAAAGATTTCCTGAAAATTATGATCTAGAAAACAAACGACCCAAAATCTACATCATTAAGGACATGTGATGTGCGGGTTTGTTTGTTTGTACCTCTACTCTGGAACCAAAGCACCTACACACATGGGAGTAGGACCAAACGAAAGATAATTAAATTGCGCTCAGGATAGGCCTATTATCATCGCTGAAACTTGATATTATGACCCTCAAATACGCAAAAAAGTCTGAAAAAATATCGTCAAAGTTTTTTTTTAACCCTCATGATGTTGGATGGGTTCAAACATACGTGACGTCATAGTTTGTTCATGATAAGTTTCACGCGTATTTGAATAGTTTTTACCTACTTTGTGAAATTTATTTAAAAAATCTATACCAAGAGCGGCATAAAGAATTATGCATGATAAAATTACCAACCACTTTTGTTCAAGCATGTAGCAACTCGCGTGATACAGCGTTGAAATGGCCTTGCAGCGCGGATGGATAAGGTTTCTTCAAGCCAAGGCCGACTGGGGAAGAAATCCCGAGTCTCGCCTCCTGGCTCATTGAAAGTTTAGGTGCATGCCAGAAAAGGGATGGCTTCTTCAAGCAAAGGCCGACTGGGTGCAAATCACATGCCTTGCCTCCTGGCTCAACAACAGTTTCATCGCGTGCCGGAAAGGGAATAGCTTCTTCAAGCCAAGTTCGACTGGGCTACAAATCGCGTGTCTCGCCATCAGCAGCATAAGAGTTGCAGCATGAAAGCACCTCGAGCGTAGCAAGACGACGCGGAATGCGCGAACGAAGCGAGCGACTCCCCTAGTTAATATAAAAACCAACAGTTAAAGTGACATGTTTTGCATAAATACGAAGTAACCGAAACACGACATGCAGATTTCTAAATTACAGTAGAAAATCAAAATAATTTAACATTTGCCAATGTTACTACGGTTTTCACTTTATTTTCGGGCCATTTTTTTTTGCCATTGTTGACACGTGTCTTGACACGTAACTTTGAATTTTCAATTAATGGATTTCAGTTCAATATTCGAAGTTCAGAAATAATCTTGATTGGGAAAAATCCTAAATAAAAGTCATATTTTGTATCATACTACATAATTATGTTTCTCTAAAAATCTGGTAATGTTCAAAATTTAGCCGGTTCAGCCATACGAGCATTAATTGCTTCGGCTAACTTAATGCTCTTTAAATAAATATATATATATATATATAAAATTGTAATCACAGTTGTGTTCTGGAGTTTGAAATTTGGGGAAATGTTGAAGATGACTCATGGAGCATATATACGCTCTGCAGGCATTAATTCTTACCGTTTGACAACAATCAAGTGTTATCCTTGCATGTGTACAAATTGCTTTCATTTAGGTTGTTAATAAAACGTGCAAATTTTTTTCTTAACTGGTGTGTTATCATCGCTGGGGTTCACTGCCTTTCTGCCATTGTGGTAGAGTCGGCAACAAGAAATCCTGATTTTGACCAGAACATTAGTAAACGGAAACTATTATTTGCCGGACAAGTTTTTGGTTGCTGTTTCCGATGTTATATGTTTAGCCGCAGCAAGCACGGCAGCACAAGCAAGGCACGTAATTTGAAAAAAATTGGAACGCGTCAAATCTGTTAAAAAGTTATCAGCACATCACTTGAATTAGCAAGTACTTTCTTCTGGTGACTCTTGGCTCATATCGGGCTGGAGAATAATGGCGGACACGTAACGCTTCGTAAAGGACGGTGACACGGTCGGGAAAACAATAAATTTACAACTACTTCACGGCAACAAACGCCAATTTTTAATAAATACCCATTAACAAGAAAGACTGACTGTTATGATGAAGTAAGAATTAGCACTTGTAGAGATTATATCTTCATACGTATGCTCCGCGCGTCTTCTTCAACATAACCTTTGGTATGACTTTACCTAACATGCTGAGTGCAGTGCCACCCATTTTCCGAATGTCACCGAGAATGATTCCATTAGTATTCTGTGGGGTGTGTTGCATTTCAAATTCCTTAAGACATGTCGAATGTGATGTGATAAAAAAAAGGTAGCAAATGGTAAGGTAAATATCACGAGTGAATTTTCGTAAATTCGACACTAACTAGCAGCTGTTAGCTCACCTCCCGTAAATATGGAAATAAGAACAACCTGAATAAGCAGTGTTAGCGACATTGGGATGCGTTGAGTATGATGAAGCTTTTGAAAGCATCCTGATTGTGTTATAGATTACACCGGATTGAATTTCATACAGTTCGTTGGTGAGAAAATTAAAAGAACAGATTGAGTTACATACATTGCTTATTCATGTTACGAAACAAAATGCATACTAAACTATCCTGCAGACCTGTAATAATATTGGGGGAAGACAGTGTGGCCACAACGTGAAAACATTGCCAAAATGCTGCAGTACACCAAGCAGATAGACTACACTTTTCAGGGATAAATCGGTTCTTCTGTCTTCAACCGGTGGCCATTTATAACGAGAACGAGAAGATGAGTTTAACGAAACATTACCTCGATATAAACGAATCTTTACAACAAGATTCTTCCGTTGAGAGCTACGCATTTCATGAATATAATCCGATAGTAGGAACCAATCTAAACAACGTCAATTCGGAAATTAGAATCGTAATTGAAAACGAGGATTTGTTTCTACACGTCGCGAATAGTTATCTTCTGGTTAAAGGCAGGTTACTGGACGCCGACGGTTCTAGTTTTGCCGATGCGGACGTAGTATCTCTCATCAATAATGGTTCCATGTACCTGTTTCCCAGCATTAAATATCACTTGGGGGATAAGCTAGTGGATGAATTAAATTACTCCGGTTATGGGACTCTCATGAAAGGCCTCCTTATGTACGGTTCGACCGATCAAGTGTCGTTGCTGGGGAACTGCTGGGCATTAGATGCGGCAGAATCTTACGCAGCCAGTTTGAACGATAACATTGGATTCAAATTACAGCATTCCATCATCGTGAAGGAGACGACTCCTAAAGGAAGCTTCTCTTTTGCCATTCCTTTAAAACACTGCATGGGATTTTTCGAAAATTATGACAAGGTGCTGTACGGTGCCAAGCATGCCCTAACGTTGTCTAGGGCGAGCAATGACGATGCTGTATTCAGAGCAGCTGCAACAGCCGTTGGGAAAGTCGAATTGAGTAGCATTTCGTGGCACGCACCGCACGTAACCACATCCGACGAGCAAAAACTCAGGCTTTTTAGCTACATAGAAGGTGGGATGAACGTGGCTTGGGTTTTAGGCACTGGCATTACGATAGTTGCGAACTTCCTCAGAGCACTAGTTTCACATTGCGCGTGCTTACTACTTCGGCCGTCGAAAAACCGAGGTGGGTCATTCTAGCTATTCAGACTGATAGAAAAGATGCGCAAACTAAAAATCCAGCCATATCCAATCACTGCAGTCTTCAAGATGCTCACGTAACTTTAAATTCCGAACGTTACCCATTCTTGGACTTGAACGTAAATTACGCTACTGGAGAATACTAAATTCTGTATAGAATGGCTCAAGAGTCTAGAGGGTTTGTACGATGACGGGGACATGTGTATCGATTCGGAGCAGTTTAAAAAGACGTATCCTCTAGTAGTTTTGGACTGTTCCAAGCAGCTGAGAGACTTCAGTCCGGCATAGTCGACGTACAAGTAAAGTTGAAATTTAACGCCGCGGTTCCAGCTAACACGACGTGCCACGCGCTGTTGATCGGTGATAGAAAAATGAGTTTGAAATTGGATAAAGGCAAAGTCGAAGTGATTTATTAAAAAAAGAGAGATGGTGAAAAAAAAACGAAAATAAGTAAAAGACGAAAAAAACGGAGCGGGGTGAAAAGAAAAAAGATCGCGAAACGAGGTGGCTTACTCGACAGTTAATGACACACCCTGTCATTTCGACAGTTTCGGGGAACCTCGAGCCACCGACATCCATTTCGGAGAATTTGGGTCCCGTCAAATACAACTATGATAGGGTACAAAACTTTAATCAACTATTATGTGGTCAATTCTGTTTATTTTTTCTAAGTTTTTTGAACGATGGATATGATTATGAAGATATTTTAAGACGAGTGATCACAAAACTTCCCCACCGTACTGATTACTCTGAGGGTTTACCGTAAGATTTGGTTAGGTATATATCTACTTGATAATCATTATCCCCAGTATTTTCCGTAACGGCTACTATATGAATCGATTGACCTTGGTAAATTTCGAACGGTATTTTCTTTATACTTGAGTTCACTTTTTGGGTTGTCGTTGAACTATTGGGATCGTTGAGACTTTCGCGGGAAATTAAAATTTCTCGAGTCCTCCAATTATTCGGTTTTAAAACATTGGAGGTTAATAGGCATCGCATCTTAACATCTATACAATCGGATTTATTATCGAATTTCTGGTTGTCCGTCATTTGCATATCTAAGATATAAAATCCGTGCGTTGATATGAAGTATTGACAAGGATAGTTGTTGATACACGTATAAAAGTAACCTCGTGGATAAGGTCCAGTCGCGCGGAAAGTAACGATACCGTCGATGCGGGCATTTATAAACCTCTCTATTCGAAAACCGGTAAGATCTAAATTGCCCTTGATCTCCTCCGCGCTGAGTTTATTTTCTGGGCTTAAATCAATCTTTCGACTATCGACGTAACCCTTAGTAGCCACATCGTTTTCTGCGGTTGGCGGTAGCGTTGATTTGATTCGTCATTTTTTGCATCTAGTACCCCATCATCGTCCTCGTTCAACGCTGTTTTAAGTTTGCCTGTTTCTAATTCGTTTATATCAAGAAGCTTCGCGTCAACGTATTCTTTATTCGCCGCATCTTTAGATTGTGTGGGAGATGTGAGATTCTTGATACGTCTCTGTTGTGCATCGAGTACCCAACGCTCACCTTCATCCTCGTTCAACGTCGTGTAAAGTGTGTCTATGTGGTACCCTTCTCTAATAATCTCGAAGAAAAATTCTCTACTAACAGCTTCCGAAGGTTTTTTGGGGTTCATGAGGTTACCGATTCGTTTATTTTTTGTGTCGAATATGCCGCGAGAGTACCTGATCAAGGCATTGTCAAAATTGGTTTCTAATTCGTTTATACCGAGAAGCTTCGCGTCAACGTATTCTTTATTCGTGGCATCCTTAGATTGTGTGGGTGATGCAAGGTCCTTGATTTGCTTACTTTTTGCATCGAGCAGTCCATCGGGACCTTCCTTCAAAGTGTAATCGAGTTTGGTTTCCACTTCGTTTATGACGAGAAGCTTCGCGTCGATGTATTGTTTATTCGCCGCATCTTTAGATTGTGTGGGGGATGCCAGATCCTTGATTCATCTATCTTTCGCGTCGAGTTGACCATCAGCACTTTCCTCCAACGTAGTTTTTTTTAAATTTTTTACATCTGTCAACTGAGAATAAATCACCGCATCTTCGGGTTCTATACCAGCAGCTAAATTAGTTAAGCAATTCATTTGCATGTCCAATACAGTTTTTTAATCGACGTAATCCTTAGTCGCTGAATTCTTAATACGTTAAGAGTTTCGAGATCTATATTACGTTTCTTTTCAGTGTTAAAATGTACATCCGCACCTTTCTTCAATCCTACGTCGGCTTTAAATTTTTTTACTTCGTTTTCTAATTCGGTAAATTGGGAATAAATTACGCCATCTTCGGGTTCTGTAGCAGCTCCGACTTTAGTCAGTCGCTTATTCTGCATGTCGTAATCATGGTTCAGTCTAATATAAATCCTATACCCGGAACTCCTTTCACATCTCTTTGCGTTCGTTTCAAAGACTGTCCAAATTTATAACTGGCATTTTGACGATTCTTTTATATATATATATAAACAAAAGGAATAGGAAATTTCAAAAATGTCTCATTCTACCTGGTACGGAAATCTTTCGAGTCTGTTGCAATCAAATTCTCTAGAAGTTAGGACGGAAAATGCGACGAGTTTAAAAAATGGAGTAAAGTACGTCTTATCTTCTTCCGTAGAATTCGAGGATTTAAAAGGATTAGGTTCTCCCATTTTGAACAAAGATTCCAGGTGTAAGAGAGGGATTTCTCCGTCGACCCCCGAATCTCAAACCGCGATGAAAAATCTTAAACGATACATCTGCAATAAATTAAAAATTGAAACCGACGAGCAGAAACCCGTTTCTCTGACGATGTTTAGTTACCCAAATTACTCGCGCCCAGCTTCCACCTGCTACCCATTTTGTCAAAAGGCAGACGGTGAGTCGAATAAGCCACTATGTCTCAGAACGTGGGTGTACAACAACATCCACAAAACTAAAAGAAAACTTAACAACAACGTTATAGAAAAACCGTGGTTTAACTTGGCTCCGTGCGGAAGCTTGTCGGAAGTTAGTGGTAAAATTAACTCGGTGTACATCAGCAACAAATAAATAGACATAAATCGCAGGAAATAATACTAAGGAAAATTGGAAATAAGCCAACAGCGAAAAACA
>JAHWFP010240359.1:3694-18171 GCA_023313725.1 Lithobius niger
GTAGAATTCTCCAAGAGCTGTTGCAGAAGTGCCTAGAATCACACCTGGAATGCTGCAGAAAATATCGCAAAACTGCTGCAGAAATACTGCAAGTTTGCAGTGGAAAGGCTACCGACTCACACCAGAAGTGTTGTAGAAAACACACAAAACTACTGTAGACTATCCCCAAGAGCTGCTGAAGAATCACTCCAGAGATACTACAGAACTGCTACTAAATCACTCCAGTATTGTTGCAGA
Source organism: Lithobius niger (assembly GCA_023313725.1). NCBI lineage: Eukaryota > Metazoa > Arthropoda > Chilopoda > Lithobiomorpha > Lithobiidae > Lithobius > Lithobius niger. Next base: position 3,932 of record JAHWFP010240359.1, read on the forward strand.
AATCCCGCATAATTGCTGAAAAATAATCCCTGCAATGTTGACGAATTGCCACAGAACTGCTACAGAAATACCCCAGGACTGCTGGAGATATACTGTGCAGTCACACCTGGTTTGCAGCAGAAATACCACAGAACACCACCTGGACTGCTGCGTAAACACCACAAGACTGCTACTCAATCACCCCCAGTACTGCTGCAGAAATACCGCAGAACTGCTGCTGAATCGCCTCAGAACTGCTGCAGAAATACTGTAGAATCACATCAGATGTGCACATAAAACACTCAGAATTCCCCCAAACTAATTTCCCTAAGGCTGCTGAGGAAATGCTGTACCAGAAAATTTGAAGAAAACACACATAATGACCTCAAACCACTGTAGAACTCCTACAAGAGCTGGTACAGAAATTCCGCAGAAAACATGCAGAATCCATCCAAAACTATCACTGAATTCATCCAAGTGCTGCTGCGGAATCACTATAGGACTGCTGCAGAAATACACCAATGCCATGACTGAACTACTGCACAACATACTGCAAAACTGCTGCGGAAATACTCCAGAACTGCTGCATAATTACCCCAGACCTGCATAAGAATGATTCCAGGACTACTACAGAAAAGCCCCAATATTGCTGCAGAATTACGGTAGAATAGCTAAGAACTACCCTAGGAATCCTTTTGAATCAGCCCAGAGTTACTACAGAAATATGCCAAAACTGTTACAGGATCACTCCAGGATTGTTGCAGAATTACCCCCAAGAATTACCACAAACTGCTGCAGAATACCCCTCCTGGACTGCTGCAGATCAGTCTTTAGTTTGTACGTATGTAATTCAATATGTAATTCACTGGCTAGAGTGAGAGGTTTACTTGAGGAATGATGAAGTTTACTCTACTTTCGACCCTCCCATTTTCTGACCCCCCTCAAGTAAACGTCCCACTAAAGTAACTCCCCTGCTCGAGTAAACCTCCCACTCAAGTAAACCTGCCAATTAGGTAAACCTTGTCAGTGAGGTCGATTTACTTGACTAAGGTAGGTTTACTTGAATGGGAGGTTTACTTGCGTGAGGTTGCTCATTCGTCATTAGCACGCTCGTGAAACGAGGGTAGGTTTACTTGAGAGTTTACTGCTCTGCATGATTTCATGCAACTTCACGGGGGGGGGGGGGGGGGGTGGGGGGGGATGTCCTCATATCGTAAATTCTCACTACTACTCTTCTTTAAAAAAAATTCCAGGATCTACTTCTGAAAGGACCAAGTACAAGATGTAAAAGTATTAAGGAGAAATTTTTTTAATTTACCTACTTTTGGATACCTTCCTTCGCCTTCTTAGTCCCTCAGAAAGCTGTCACTATCGAAGCTGTAAGTCCATAGGATAATTTTCTCAAAGCTTTACGATTTGCTTCAAACATCGCCACCATTGTAATTCCACCACAGCAATCGATCGAAACTTATCGAGCTAAACTGCGAAAGTTACATGATTTGAAGTTCTACCAGGCAGAGAGATCTGGTGCCAAGACTCTGGTATACTGGGAGGGGGGGGGGGGAGCAACCAAAAATGAAACCTTCACAGTAGTCTCAGTTGCTCGTAGCATGTAGTCTCTGTCTGACAGAATGTCAAATCACGAATATTTCTGTAGTTTAAGTCCATGCGATTGAGCAGTTGTCATGTAGTGGAGTTAGAGTAGTGACGATCTCCAAATCAATATTTGACACTGCTTATGTGCCTACATAATGAATGTATAAGAAGCTAAGGGACAGGTGTAAGTAAATAAAAACAATACAATTTCCCCTTAAGATTCATCAAGATTACAATAAGATTTTCTCACACTTAGTTGATCCACTCTGATGATAAGCGGGTCACTTCTTGGCGAAGTTGTTACTGCAGACACAGTAGTCAGAAGATCGGTATTGGTGGACTTGACATTGAGAATAGGAATTAATGAGGTATTGGAGGCCATTATCGGAATAGTGTCTCTCATGGTCGAAGGAATGGAAGATGCAATCCGAATTTTTGTTGTTGATGATAGTGCTGTCGTTGCTACAGAAATCGCAGAAGCAGCCAACAAAGACTACAGGACATAGAAAGAGAGAGAGGGAATGAAAACTAGAATGGTATGCGGTTGTTACCTCTGATTTTACAACTATTTTTAATAGAACTAATTTCTTTTAGCTTACCTCATCTAGGAGCAAAGGAAACAATAATATCACAACATGAAAATCATATACTAAAAATCGGACTCATTTATTGATTTTATTTATTTTGCAGTATAGATTCAACAGGTACAAAACTTCATAACAGAATCAAGAGGGGAGGTGGCAAAAACATTGAAGTGAACATTTAAAATATATATTTGAAATTGACATGAATTTTAGGCGGAGTACCCTAGGATTATCGTTTTAACTCATATTTTTGATATGGCAGCTTTCCAGTTGGAAAATGTAAATGGATTGAGGTTATGTTTGTTGCAAAGGTTTGGCAGAGAATAGTGCCAGAGTCTTCTTTTATAATCAGTTGTAATATTAGGGATGCCGAAAATTTGTTTGATCCTAGTAGCAACTGAGGGGACATGAATATAAATTTGTCTTAAAAGTTGAGTGCAACATACTTTATTATGCAATAAATTGTATAAGAAGTTGAGGCCTAATGATTTTCGAAACTGCTGTAAAGTTGGAATTTGAAAACTATTGCATAGCTCTTCGTACATGTAATTATCGCGATTTATGCCACTTTTGAAACAAACATACCTAACAAAATTTATCAAATTTATCATTATTCATTTATCAAATAGATCTGTGAGGGATCCCACACAATGGACCCATAAGTTAATATACTACGCACAACAGCATTATAAATAGTAATAATAGTTTCAAAATCTGTAACAAAGTAGAGAGACCTTTTCAAAAAACCAAGCATTTTGAAGGGTTTTACACAATAGCAGTGATATGCTGATTGAAAAGACAGTTAGACTGCAAAACAATTCCTAGGTCATTAATCAAGGTGACACGTTTTAACTCAATATGGTTTAATGTGTACCTATAGGTAAGACGGTTAAGATACACACATAACATAATTACATGACACTTCTCAATGTTTAATTTTAAATTCCAGGTTTTGCTCCAAGTGGAGAGGCAGTCCAAAGCCGCTTGTACTAAAGCATGATCATAGTCAGAGTTAATTTTGTAAAAAATCTTCAGATCATCTGCATAGAATAAGTGAGGGATACCACATTTACTTAAAGCTTCAGGGAGGTCATTTACAAAGATTATGAAAAAAGCGGTCCTAGAGCAGAGCCTTGAGGTACACCAGAACTAACTGGCATATTCCGTGAAATATAACCATTTAAAATTACTCTCTGATGTCTGTTGTTTAAGTAGGATTTACACCAATTTAAAATCGAACCATGAAAACCAAGTTTACTTAATTTATGAATAAAGAAATCGTGGCTTACAGTATCAAAAGCTTTAGCAAAGTCAGTATATATAGCATCAACTTGCTGTCCATCATCTAAAGCTTGAATAACGTAGGCCCAGAAAGTACATAAATTGGTGGTGGTGAATTTCCCCTCACAAAAGCCATGTTGAGCATCAGAGATATACTTTTTAGAGTGTTTGTACATATGTTTTTTCACAAGTGTTTCAAACAACTTCGACAAATATGATAATAGCGAAATTGGTCGATAGTTTTTAACTGATTCGGTGTTACCTTTTTTGAAAATGGGCGTAATATTTGCGATTTTAAGGCAAGACGGGAAGGTTCCAACAGTTAAGGATTCATTAAATAATTTGTAAAGTGGAAGGGATAACTCCCAAGCACAATTTTTGAAAAATACTGGGGGAATGTTATCAGGGTCTTTTGCTTTATCGACATCACAAGTTTGCATTTGCATGTATATTTCTTGTCTGGGTAAGTTAAATTACTAAAACACACGGTATTAACTTCGACAGTGTCATGTAATTTGGTGTCAGTGATTATGCCGGAGTTGAGATTGGTATAAACGCTATGAAAATAATCGACAAATTCATTTACCTGATTCTCGACATCAACTAGACGATTACCATTTTTATTTAAAGCTGAAATATTATTTTTAGTTAAACGCAGATTTTTTATATATATCCAAAATGGTTTGGGGTTATTTTTATTTTTTAGGCCAGCATACATGTTTTTAAAGTAAGTTTTCCTGCCATTAGAAATACGTTGTTTAACTTGTTTGCGCACAGCTGAGTAATTGGCATAATCGTTTATGTGTTTACTTTTAAGATATTTTCGTCTTAAAACGGCTTTTTGTTTAATACGTTTCACTGCGTCTCGGTCAAAATAAGTAGGGAAAGGTTTTTTCCTTTTTTTTTTCTTGGTACAGTAGAAGAAATTACTTCATTTAAAGCTTCGTAAAAAACTGTCCAGTTTGCATCAACATGCTTCTGTAAAAGCAATCCAACCAATTAATTTGACTGAGTTTAACTTTACAAGTGGGCCAGTCTGTTTTTTGAAAATTGAAATCAACAGAGATATTGTTATAAATCATGTAAATCATATTTCATGTCATAATCAGATTCAACTTAGATGACCCAAGCCGAAGGAGTATGTCTGAGAATTTTTGCGTGGAACTTTGGCCAAGTCTTCTCAATGAAATTTCAGTCCATAATAAAAGCTTAGCGAATCTTAGCAATTTTTAGTATTTTTTGACGTTACTCAGACATCCCTCCCTACACCTTGAGCAGTGTTTAAGAGTTCTTTGATTTTAATTCCAGTCACGTCATCTCAAAGAAATTTAAGTCCATAACAATAGCCTAACGAACCACCGTTATTTTTTTTTTAGTGTATGATTTTTACTTTTGTGGCATTATGTTATGATACACATAACTATGTACAAGATACAGAGAAACAGTTAGGTGAAATCAGGTGTTAAAACTACTTTCACCAAACATACAGAAGCCAACCCATCTTCTGCACTTAAATATAATAATAATAATAATAATAATTTGTCACGATAGCAACAGGTCTGGCAAGGACCCTGGGATCACTAACAGCCAGCCTCAATTAAAAAACAGAAGACAATCACAAATAATGATACATATTGGCCAAGGGAAGGTGAAGGGATAAGGTATTGGGACACGAATACCTTACCACCAAGGTTAGACCTGCCAGGGACTCTATGGCCCCCGATGGCATCGCCAAACGTGTTGGACACGGGAGGTGTAGGATCGGCACAAGTAAAAAATAAAATCCAGATGAACTAATGAAACCGTTAAAAAGCAACATTATATTATACAAAGTATGGTTATGATAAGTACTAAAAACAAAAGCATCCCCAAAATGAGAATTGTCACCAGCTAAAAATGAATAAATAAAAAAATAAAAATAATAATATAATATAATAATAGATTTAGCCCGTTACCGGTTGGGGTGTGGTTAATAGGTTCGTTTGAGAAATTTGGTAAGGGGTTGGTTGGTGACTAAGCGTCGAAAGGCTGAGACAGAGGGGGAGGACACCGTCTCCTCACTAAGCGCGTTCCATGGCTCGATCACTCGAAGAGCGAAGAAGTTTTTTCTGATGTCGGAATGTGGGGTTGCACCAAACAGCTTGAAGGAGTGACCCCTAGTACGAGTTGGTGCCGAACAATCAAAGAGAGGAACATCAATGGGCAACAAACCCCTGACGATTTTAAAGGTTAAAGTTAGGTCTGTCCAGCGACGGCGTAGCTCCAAGGGCTGGAGGCCAAGCCGTGTCAAGCGGTCGACATGAGGAATGTCGCGGAGGCCGGGTATACCACGTGTAAACTGTCGTTGCACTGCCTCGATACAATCGATGTCTTTAAGTAGGAATGGCGACCAAACTGGGTTTGCATATTCAAGTAACGGATGAACATAGACGTTGAAAGCCCAAACCAAGTTAGCGATTGAAGATTTAGTGAAGCAACGTTTCACAAGTGCCATGCGACGATATGCCAAAGCCGAAATCTTTGCGCAGTGTAATGATGATTTAAGATCCTTGGCCATCCAAACTCCCAGATCTTTTACCATGGTTAAGGAGTCGAGTGAGTGGGAATCCAAATAGTAGTAAAACTCTGGGTTGGAGTCGCCGACGTGCAGGACACTACATTTGCCCTGCGACAATGGAAGTTGCCAAGTCCTGGACCAGTTGAAAATGTTTTCGATGTCAGATTGTAATAGGAATCCTTCCTGGAAAGTGATAATTTTAGAACTTGATTTAACGTCATCAGCAAATTTGTAGCACGGTCTGTCATCACTAGGTTGAAGGCTGTAGGTCATTTCTGTAAATGACAAACAACAGTGGCCCTAAAACGGAGCCCTGTGAAACCCCGCTTATGACCTGTGAAATCGATGACCTAGTTGGTCCAATGACCACTGATTGTGTCCTATTGGACACGAAGTCTCCAATCCAAGCCAGCACATTTCCATAAATGCGATTGTAAGACAGCTTAAAAAGTAATTTGGAATGCACCACGGACTCGAAGGCCTTCTTGAAATCGAAATAGATTATGTCCGTTGGTACACCCAGATCAATAGCACTGGTCCAATGATCTAGCGCCAAAAGAAGCTGCAGCGTCGCAGACCGGCTTGGCAAAAAGCCAAACTGGTTTTCGTCCAGTAGATTGTTCTGTAGCAAAAAATGCATTATATTGTCACGCACGATGGTCTCCATGACCTTGCATGGGACCACCGTAAGTGCAATCGGGCGGTAGTTAGCCGGATCAGACGCATCGCCCTTCTTGAAAATCGGCACAATATTTGCAGTATGCCACAAAGATGGAAGAGTATGAGAGGATAAAAAAGATTAAAAATAATAGCCAATGCTGGTGCAATGGCCATGCCAATTTGTTTGTAAAAAAAAGCTGAATAACCATCAGGGCCCGTGGAGTGACTAGGCTTGATTCTTGACAAAACCTCCATAACCTGTGTGCTGTTAAATTCCATATTGCCGAGTCGTTTGTGGTTGACCTCCAAGTTGTCAGATCCGCGCGGAACAGGACGAATATTGTTATCAAGAACCGAGTTTGATATGAATGTCTGATTTAAAATGTCAGCTTTTTCCAAATCCGCGGTAACAAAAGTCCCGTTGATGTTAAATGGTGGTAAGCTACGTGCTGAGCGTGTCATAGCTTTATATCGACAGAAAAGGCTGGACAAAAAGCCGTCTCGAATAGTCGCGGCGTCGCACTGGTTGTGCCAGTCATCGACCGCAGTACTGTATTTGCTCTTTAGAAGATTGAATGAATTTTTGTTTACAATAGAGGGGCAACCTTTAAAAGTTTGCCAAGCAAGCAACTTTTGTCTGCCAAGTTTTTTAATAGAAGCAGGGAGGGATGGTGCAGATTTGGATTTCTGAAGATGAGAGACCTTGCTTCTACAACTTGAGACAGTGTCACCCAAAAATTGATAGAAAGCAGTCCAAGCACTTTCAACATCACAACCAGGAGAGGTAATCAGACTAGGCCAGTCAACTCCAGACAGCGTCTCCGAAGTTCAAAAAAATCCATTTTTCCCGGGATAACAATACCAGGTCTAAGGCCCGAAGGAGTGCAGTTGACTTTAAACCTGATCATGTCGTGGTCACTGGTACCCAAGCTATGTAATGGCGAATATCAAAAACCAGTCGGTCGTTCTCTGTAAAAATTAAATCAAGGATATTTGTTCCTCAAGTAGGAAAATCAACAAGCTGACGCATGCCCAGAATTGCGGTTTTCAATAAGAAGTCACGATGAGGCCTAACGGTGGCGGTACGCGTGGACCAATCAACAGAAGAGAGGTTGTAGTCACCCAAAATGATATTAGAGAAAGTTGGATTAATGGAATTAATTAGAAATTGGCAGATGGATTCGTTGGCTGCGTCGCAATGACTGTTTGGCAGATAACCCGAGATAAAATTCAGATTATGTTGAGGGCAACAAACTGACAGACCCTCAACGCCCCCGGCAGCATCACTAGTCGCCGCACACAGAAAAGGCCTGGAAAGAACCACAACCCCACCAGCCCTGTGGGACAATACAATTACTAGCATAATAGGGCCTGACCAAACATTCCAAAGGCATCAGTTCTGTGGGATTTCCGTGTTTGAATGCCAACAAGAAGCTCCATAATGATTTTCTACAATACTCCAACCATGGCAGCTCGTCAGCATTAGATAGGGTGACCTAAGAGCCACTTGAACTTCTTTGCTCTAGCCATGCATTTGAGAAATGTTCTTTTAGAACTTCCCAAACCTGGAGATCATAATGTGGAAGCACTATAGCTTGCTGTAAGTAGATTTTCAGGACACTCATTTTTACTATTTGTAGGAAAACACTTCCTCATAGTTGCCTGTACCGAGTTCCATTTAAGTTGTTTTTAATAAGAAAAATATACTAATTCTTCTGAAAATATCTTCGCCTAAACACCGACTGCTATTGATGGTGGAGGAAGGTCCATTATGGAATATGGGTTTTTTATCTTCGTATACTACTCAGTTTTGCTGAGTGATGTATCCATTGATTTGGAATTTGGATAAATTCCATATAATTTTATCCTACTACTTTCCACGATAGTATAATCACAATTAATCCTCCAGGCATTTTGTCCACGGTAATACAATCACGATTAGTCAACCTCAACATCCTGTTAACAATATTTGAGTAACCATATGGATCATCCTTATTAATTAGCATGCGAAAGTCTTGGTCTGTAAAGTTTCTGACCTGTAACTTAATTGCTCTCTGTATGGACGTTCTCTGTTTCCCAGCCAGCTGTATGACCTGATATTAGGAAGTAAACATTTCCTTCAAAAATAGTGGGTAAATATCTATTACACTTTCTACAGTCACTATTGTTGAATGGTGACCTGAATGTCTTTTACGAACTTTGGCAACAGATCCAATTCTTTCTGATTTAACTACGCTTAAATGTAGATCTTACTGGGGTAGGGGCTCCGTACTTCCCTAACCATTGCCTGCACTTCATCAAGGTTAGTAAGGGCCTAATTATCATGCCCTGATAACAACCAAACACTGAGGAAAGAGCAAACAAGGCATCGTGTATTCAGTTGAGTAACAGCTTAAAAATAACTGAGTGGTATATAATATCGCTAGTTCAACCACTAGTGGTAGTAAAGCACTTACAAGGATATACATGATAAAGTGTGACTGCATCCAGTGATGGTCACAAATGCATTTGAGCAGATTTGAGCCCATCACACGTCCATTGAGCAAATGTCAAGTCAATCCACTTCAAGCTAATTTCCATTGGGCTGCAACGCTATTCATATCCATTCCAATTTAAATTCATGAGTCAAATACAATTCCAGTTAAGTTCTTGCTATGGACCAATACAATTCAGGTCAATGCTATTCGTTAGTTAACAGTCTCTACTTAAAATCCATTCAATCAGATACTTTTTATTTTTCATTCTAACAAATCAATTCGAATTATTTGACTTCTACTTGATCCAGTATTGATTCCAATAAACTTCCAGCCAAGTCAGTATATATTTTGATCAATTCCACCCCATTTCACCCAAATCAATCAAATTTCTGCAAATTGTGTGCAAATTTTGGCTAAATTTAGGAAATTGCCCAGGTATTTAATTGATTTTTGTAGAATTGGGGCTTAAATTGTGTTGAATTAACTTGAATTTTTGAGACTATTGGCCTGACTGGTTCTAACTACAAATGCAATTCAAGTCAATTCAAATCACATTAAAACAAGGCATCACAAAAGCAAATCATAAGCAACATGAAATGCAAGTGTTGTAATTCTGATGAATCACTTGGCAAGTCAAGTCAATCTGCACGCAATCGAATAGACTAAATTGATGGCCATTAAGTCAATTTCTACGAAGTTATTTTATAATTCCTGCAACTGCTGAAGTCAAGGTAAATTCAATTCGGGAGTAGTAAAGGATTTGAAGAATAACAGGCTCTTTTGAACGGGCCCTACAGTAAACCCGTGCATTTTGTCATGTTTATAATACTCCAATTTGAGTATTCGCAGGTTTTTTTTTAATGGTGGTCACCGTGTGCTTATTTTAACGGGTGGGGTTTCTAGCACGTGGAGAAAGCACGGTGGGTATGAAAGGCGCGAATAATTCCGTAAGTCTTCATATCAGCTATGGCTGCCAATTGCGAGGCAGTGTTCCGGTGCAAGAAATGCAAAGTTGAGTTTTTCTCATGAGAAGAGGTGGAAAATCATTTGCAGAAACCTTGCGTGTTAAACTTTACGTTTATCGGTTGCGGAGGACTTACGACGAATTTTTGGTGCACCACGACCGATGCGATGGAAAAATGATCACGCTTGAAAACATCAAGTTTGGATGTGCATATTCCAAGTATTTCCCTGATTTGGAACGAGCTATAGTTCATACCAGAATTTCACATTCGTCTAATCTTCTTCCAGGGTAAAAAACGCAAAGCAACCCATTTTCAGCAACCCATCAGGAAAACCTCCTGAAGATGGGACCTGTGGGATGGTCTTCTTTCTTCGTGGTACCACACATTCATACATTTACACATTCATACATACATGTATTCCCACACACCGCAAGAATAATTGTAGAATAATGTGAGAAAAGCTTGGTTGAAAATTATTAAACCATTATGATACGAGCAGCACTTGGAATAGTTTACCATTTACACACAACCAAAGAAATATAACTGTTATGTCTAATTCCAGCACAATAATTTATCTACCACCCTAAGGGCTCTGAATAAGCTCACGGAGAATTTGCCTTTCACCACTCAATATGATCAAAAAACGTTTGTGGTTATTATGGCGCCAATAAAACTCAATACGTACTCATTCACTAGAGTGGTTAATCGAGCGAAATAATTCTGAGCATAAACGTCGCACAAAGGATAACTAGAGCCGGAATTACGTGAATAATTATAACATTGACAGCTATACATCTCTAAAACCAAATATGATCTAGGCATTTCGTTATACTAAAAAAAATGTCTGTTTGAGTATTTTGACGGTTTTTTACAGCAACGTTGTTGGTTTGTTCACAGCGCGCCTATTTTTTACGGAGGTGCAGGCCCGACCAGAACGTTTAGCGATGCCATCGGGGACCATTTATACCCCTCAGCCGCATTATTTTGTCATTTTCAGCCGGCTTAACAGAAATTTCGGCTAAATTGCGGCTAGCCACAAATTTTATGGCCACCACCGGCCAACTATAAATTCGGCTGGCTGACGGCTAATTTTCGGCTAAAAACGATCAAAGTGATGAACGATATCAACAACGAAACAAACTGCATAAGAAAATATGGAAATGGAAGGGGGGGGGTGGGAACAGAGGCCTAATGGATTTCTAGAAGAATCACAACTGAAAAAAGGAAAAAATTTGCGAAGAACCCTCAAATTAAAAACCAGAGCCACGTCACCACTTATTTTTTTTTTAATAATGCTTCCACAGCGATGTGTCCCGACTATTACTGCTCTAACCGTAAAAACGAAACCGAAAGTAACCATGCACACAAATACACGCACGCATAACTTGCTGCCAAGCGAATATGGTTATAAAAACTCTGAAAAATAAGGCGTTCGAGAGCAGCTTATCGTTTGAGACAAGTTACAACTAACTTCATGACCGTTCCATTTCATTTTTATGCATTAAACTTCAAAATTTGCGGTTTTAGCCTTATTTTTTCCGGCGGCTAGGCCAGCAGGCCGCCGAAAAATATTCGGCGGCTGTTCGGCTGACTCGGACAAATACGGCACGGCGGCTAACGGCGGCGGCTGAGGGGTATAGGACCATTGTGTCCCTGGTAGGTCTATCCTTGGTGGTAAGGCATTCGTGACCCAAACCATACACCATCTACCCTTCCTATTCAGTCAAGCCATCACCTTCGCTTTAAACTTTTAAACTCTTAAGCATTTGGAATTTAACATTTTTAGTTTTAACATCAGATTGCAGTTAGTGACCACCAGGTCCTGGCCATTCCGGTTGCGTTTGCAACGAACTTACATTATTATTATTATTATATTATTATTATATTCCCATCATGAGAAAAAAATAACAACAGTTTAGTGGCTGGCTTCACTAAATCAGCCGTCTCCAATAAAAGTGAAAACTTGGGATGCAACCTGAACCCCAACAAAAGGATAAATAATACAGCCAAGTTAATTACATGAAACCAAATTCCCAAATTGAGAAAAAATAACACCAGTTAAGTTGCTGGCTTCACTAAATCAGCCGTCTCCAAAACGAATGAAGAAATAAAAGTGAAATCCTGGAATGCTACCTGAACTCCAACAAAAGGCCAAATAATACAGTCAAGGTAAATACAGGAAACCTACTCCCAATGTGAGAAAATATAAAACAACAGTTTAGTAGCTGGCTTCACTAAATCAGCCATCTCCAAAACGAATGGAGAAATAAAAGTGAAAACTTGGTATGTTACCTGAATCCCAACAAAAGGCCAAATAATACAGTCAAGGTAATTACAGGAAACCTACTCCCAACGTGAGAAAATATAAAACAACAGTTTAGTGGCTGGCTTCACTAAATCAGCCATCACCAAAACGAACGGAGAAATAAAAGTGAAAACTTGGAATGCTACCTGAACCCCAACAAAAGGCCAAATAATACCGTCAACGTAATTATAGGAAACCTATTTTATTATTTTAAGAAACATTGACAATGATACCTGGCTTTACCTCACGTTTAGCGATGTCATCGGGGACCATTGTGTCCCTGGTAGGTCTAACCTTGGTGATAGGCATTCGTGACCCCAACCATATCCATCTACCCTTCCTATTCAGTCGAGCCATCATCTTTATTTTAAACTTTTAAACTCTTAAGCATTTGTAATTTAAAATTTTTAGTTTTAACACCGGATTGCAGTTAGTGACCACCAGGTCCTGGCCCAGGTCCAGGTCCAGGTCCAGGCCATTCCGGTTGCATTTGCAACAAACTTATTGCATTATTAGTAGTAGTTGTGCCCGTGCGCATGCTACGCACCCTGCACTCTCATAGTGTGGGAGCTGAATATCTCTCCGCCTTCCACTGGCACCTCAGGTGTTTGGTCTTTGGTTTTAAATTTATCAAACCGAAGACCGAACATGTGAAGGGCTCCCACATATGCCCTCCCCTCACCCAAATTACTTTAACCCCCAATCCCCACACTGCTGCCCTCTCCCGGATTCGCATACGTGTCCCCCCGTACACGCGTGGCCGCCTCCCCCCCCCCCCGAAAACGTCGCCCCGTGACATTCTTCCTTTGGTGCACCCCCCGAAAAGTCGCTGGTGTGTGTTTGGCTGAAGGCTAAAAAACACCCTATCACTGAAAAATATGGCTTTCAGTAAGCAAGAAATCCCATGTTTATGTTACAATTCACTTCGGTAGTGCACATTGCCCGCCACACACGCTTTCCCTGGCACCCTCTCCCGCACCCGCCTAAAACGCCGCCCCGTGATATTTCCCCTTTGGTGCAGCCCCGGAAAAGTTGCATGTGTATGTTTGACTGAAGGCTAAAAAAAGCCCTGAGAAATCTATCATTCAGTAAGCAAGTAACCCTATGTTTAAATTAATCCTTTGAAACAATTCACCACGGTACCGTGCATTGCAACATTGCTGCAAGCAACGGTTGTTGCCGCCCACTTAAAAACAATTCTTCTCCTTTCTGGAAGTGAACATTTAGGAAATAAATGCGTCTTTCAATCATATCAGATTTTTTACATCCGACTTATGTAAATTCCTGAATGGAAGTTCCGGTTTAGAAACGGGGTTGGAAGCTTCCTGCGTATGACGGCCGACCGAAGGGGTGAGACGCTGCGTAATACCGATGTTTGTGTTTAAGGTTTTTTTTTTCGTGGTAGGCTAGAAAGAAAAATATCGCAGGTTGTAAATATGCCTGTTTATGCTGGTTTCATTTGTGTTGTGTACGGTAATTTTACAAAGTCGGGTCATATGACACATGGTGGAGCAGGGTTTGTGTAGACCAGCGTAAAAAGTGTTAGATTTTCAAAAAAGTGTGGGTTATCAAAAAAGCGTGGGTTATCAAAATTAACCCACTGTGACGTGTGTGGGTTTTCAAATTAACCGTATATAACGACTACACTTTTAGCATGGGGATGTATTAGCGTGACGTCACCACCATGCATTAAATGTAGATTATATTCCCATCGTGAGAAAAAATAACAACAGTTTAGTGGATGGCATCACTAAATCAGCCGTCTCCAATTAAAGTGAAAACTTGGGACGCTACCTGAACCCCAACAAAAGGCCAAATAATACAGTCAAGTTAATT
>JAHWFP010240360.1:2199-13368 GCA_023313725.1 Lithobius niger
TATTAAAATACATCTATTAACTTTGTATTAAGAAATTTTATTATTAAGTGTAGTGGCGGGTACGCCACTGTGGTGCCTGGTAGACGCTGCTAGTTATGGTCGTTGTGGTTTCACCTCAACATACTTTCGGACTTATCAGTGATGGTCAATTTTATTTTATTTTTAAATTGTAGCAACACAATACTAAAGCTCCGATGCTCATGATAGCAGTAATGTTAAGTAATCCTGTCACAAAGTTTAAAATCTAAAACATAATTTTTTTTTAATGAAGGCACTGTGCCCCATGAAGTTGGAGGCACAAGATTACGAAAAAAAAAGTGATCAAGAGTGTCCCTTCATTCCACACCCCAAAATGGGAGATTTTGTTTCGAGGTCTGAGTCTTGTAAACAAAAGTCACTTTACCCTAGGCTGCCAAGCCGTGTAACTAATTTAGAGAAATCCATCATTTAAACACACTCTTAACAGGCTTTATAAAACGAGTATTCTAGGCCTACGTGGATAAAGATTCTACGCCTGCGTGGATAAAGATAAAAGTAATTATAAATGCCCACTAGAAGGCTTTAAGGTTAACCCGCAATTTACAAGTTAAAAACGTACACTAGTTTCCCACAAAGACCTTAAGCAATGCATTATGTGTGAGCAAAAAGTAATCCATTTTGTGAAAAATAAAGATACAAATTATTTAACACTGGAGTGTTTATTTAACACTGGATAATATAAAATAGATCGGTTAGTCATGTGAGTCTATTTCCCACATAGGGAAAGTCAGTAGACACACAGGAATAACATACTGACCTTTAAAATTAGGTATAAAAGGTCCGAAAAGGGGAAAAAACTGAGGGGTGCTTTTTAGAAACGTTGAGCCCACAATACACCGAATTTAAGTTAATTACAAAAAGAATCAATTCAGGTCAAGAAACACACTAGTCGAAATACTCGGTGACTTACACTATAGTTTTCCCACAAAGACCTTAAGCAATGCATTATGCGTGAGCAAAAAGTCATCCATTTTGTGAAAAATAAAATGAAATAAATAAAAAAAAAATGACTACTCAGTGTCAGCATCTAGGCAAAGCAACCCAGACTTATATCTAACAGTGAGAATTCTGGCACAGAAACAACATCTAGGTTAAGAGCATGGTGCTCATAGATGCAGCCACCGTACATTACTAACAGCAGTTTTGTAAAAGAGGCTACGTTGAAATAAAAAAAAACACTTTACAGAGAAAAAAAACACTTCACTAGAAGCATCTATAGTCGGTTTAGGTTTAATTTATAATTAAACTAGTTTAAAGGGACCAACTTCGTTGTCATTTAATCTATGTTTAATAATTTTTAAGAAACATTTCAGTGTGGGATCATCGAACTGGTTATCTAGGCTGTCAATATTCGGTTTTGTGAATTTACGGAAAAAAAAACCTCTTACAAAAAATAACTGTTTATGTTAGCAAGAACAAACTAAATTTAATTTTCTGTTAATAATTAAACCTTCGGTTTTTCTCTAAGGAAACAATTATTTCAGTCAATAGCTCTAAGGTAGTACGCGTTTCTACCCTTACCGACGATGGTGTTAACTAAAAAAAAACCTGGGTGCTGTTTTGAAAAAAAAAACTCCGTTTTTAGTTATTTTCTGTTAACGCTAAAACTGGAGTTTAGGTTGAGTTGAATGTTCGAAATTTAATGTTTTTAAGCTCGGGAAAAAAATCACAATTAGTTTTAAAGGTTGATGGCCTACTGAAATTTCAAGACGGTTTAGATTGTCTCAGGACAGAAACCTATAGCAAGAGTTTTCATTAAAAACATGTCAATTACTTATGGACAGGACTGGCGCCTCATTGTCGTCCCAATCTCGAAGGTAGGAGCTCACCCATCTGGCCAGTGGATAAAAATTATTCTAAACACTGGCTTTGCAATGCCAAAGGAAAATGAATTATTGGAAACCAACTTAACATAAAAAGCAATCACTGCTTGGTCAGTCATCCTTCATTCGCAGATGATCGACAGTCTTGCTTGAGAATACATTGTATTCCAGTCGAACTAGGGTCGGAGAGCACTCTACATTTTTCGACGGAAAAAGTTCATCCTTTATCGAGTCGGCAGTGTGTTGTCTGCTACAGGAGTCTGGCGATTCTGGATCACGGAGGAATCCAGGAACTGGATTGGCGGCATCTGCTTCTTCAAATGAATGATGTTAACAGGATAACTGGTTGTTTACTCATTTGTTAACGGACGAGTGGCCATCTGCTCCAGGCTTGAAGCACAAGACTGGGTATGGTAGTATGGTCAGCCTGATTCAAAGAGACATGTTCGAAATAGCACCGCTGCCACCAGTCTCTATTCATGGGTACACCCCTGTGGTGCCGCGTAGACTCTGCTAGTGATGGTCGTTGCAGTATCCCCTCACCATACTTTCGGACTTATCAGTAACGGTTGAATTTATTGTAATTTTAAATCGTAGCAATGCAGAACTAACAGTTGGTTGAGTGTTGAAGTATCCAAATTATCGTGCTGGTAGTAGTGTTAAGTTTATCTAAGGTAATTCCGCTGCCACCAGAATGGAGAGCACAATTTAAGTAACCGAACTAACCTGAATAGGTAAATTTCGCAAGTAAGCAAGACTTTGAGTTAGAGTCGTTTTTAGTTCTTTTAAAAACTCTGTATTTACATGAAGTAACTGTTAACATTAAACTTGGTTTAGTTCACATTAAACTTGGTTTAGTTCACATTAAAAGTTATTTTTGAATACAATAATTTAACCCTGGAAGTATAAAGAACTTCGTTTTGTTTACATATCATGTTACCTTGGCTTATTTAAAGAAAATGAATTAGTTTTCATTAAAACAAACATTCAAATTTTGTTTAAAATTAGAAAAAAGGCTTAAGAGTGGCTCCTCACCAACAGTTACAAATAGTCTAGTCAAAATAGGACCTAAGGTGGAATAAAATTCCAAAGTCTTGATAAGTTGTAAGGTTGTTCGGGGAGGTCTAGTAATGACTATATCAAAAGCCCTGACGATTTCAAGGTGGGCTGGCTTTGCTAGACCATAAAATACCCCAAAATAGGTAACTTTTTATTAGTTAATGTGGGTCCTACCAAAAAATGCTCCCTACGAAAATTAAAGAGGACAAAATTTACCACAACAATGATTCTCTCCATATTTTCTCTAGCATCAATAGTTTATAATAATAATATTTGTTGCGATAGCAACGGGTCTGGCAAGGACTGGGGAGTCACTGACAGCCAGCCGCAATTAAATGTAAATACAGTGTACAATGTATGGCCAAGGAATAGATGAGGGTAAGAGGTATCGGGCCACGAATGCCTTACCACCAAGGTTAGACCTGCCAGGGACTCAAAGGCCCCCGATGGCATTGCCAAACGTGCAGGACATGGGAAGGGTGTGGAAAATGTTAAAAGGCCCAAAATGATGCTGTATAAATAAAAAGCATAAACAGTGCTAAAAAATTGTATGAAACGATGAATACTAATAACTAAAGCACCCACATAGTGGGATTTGTCAACACTTAAAAAATAATAATTAAAAAAAAAACAAAGACCAACCTAAAAAAACGGTGGCTGGACAACCGCAAGCGGGCTACATGCCAATAAAAAATTTTTAAAAATGGTATATTTTAAGAAGACGCATTTGCTTGGTACCACAACAGTTCTCGAAGGGAAGACGGGGGGTGGGTTGCTGGTGAGGAAAAAAAACCATTTGGTGTCCGGAAGCAAAGGACGTTTCAGAAAAAAGTGAAGCAGTTCCTCGTCAAGCTACCTACGAAAGGTCGAAACCGACAATGCAGACAGTCTTTACACTCATTGTGTTCCAAATAGGAACCACTCGAATCGAGAAGAAATGCCAGCGACAGTCAAGTTTTGATGCAGCTATGGCCAACTTCCACTCGTGACCGCGTGTACAAATAAGGCATTGTGCAGGATCGAAACGGAAGGTCAATGCCGATTAAATTGTGAAGTTATGAAGTATCTTGTATGTAAGTACGAGGTTGGCTTTTATACGTCGCAGTTCAAGCAACTCCAGACCCAATCTTACAAGTCTTTCACGGTAAACAATTTCCCGGAATCCAGGGAGATATTTTGTATAACGGCGCTGGACTTTCTCCGAGAGGTCAATATCTTTGGCTAGGTAGGGGGACCATACAGGTGTAGCATATTCCAAGATAGAACGCACAAACACCTTGAATGCCCAAATCCTGGTGGCAACACATCCAGCTAAAAACACCTATTTACAATCATGGAGCAGCTGAATGCCGCAGTGGAATTTTCTGGCAGTGTAAGTTCTTAGTGAACCAAATTGCTAGGTCCCTAACCTCTTCAGTTTGGGGTAAGGTTTCCTGATCAAGGAAGTACTGGGGGCACTTATTTGCAGTTCCTACATGAAATGAGGAATATTTTTGGTTCGAGATTGGCAGCTGCCACCTTCGGGACCACGCAACAACGCCGGTAATCTGGGCATCCAATTCGGGTGACGGGACAGAAGATAAATTTTCGGCTCCGATCTTCAGGTCGTCTGCAAACTTCCATCCGAAGGTACAAGCATCTCCTATCCAGAGATCATTTATGTAGATCACAAAAAGGATTGGTCCGAGAACTGAACCCTGCGGTACACCACAGGGTACAGGCTTCCATTGTGAGCACACATCCTCAACCATCACCTCTGTGCGCGCTCCGCAAGGAAAGCTGCAAGCCAGTTTTTTTAGGTTGTCTTCAATACCATAGCTACTAATTTTAAGAAAAAGTCTTCTACGACTCCCTCCCACCAACACACCACCCATCTCGCACTCCACGACCTCCCGGGGGGGGGGGGGCAATATCCAATGCGAAGGTCCATCTATCCAAAACCACCAGAAGCTGGTGGGTCGCGGATCTATTCAGGAGGAACCCAAATTGATCGTCACTAATTACAGGATGTTCATTAAAGAAGTTCATAATCTTGTCTCGTATGATCGCTTCCATGATCTTACAGGCCACACATGGTCGATAGTTGCAATTGGTCGATAGTTGCATGGATCAGAGGAAGACCCCTTTTTCAGAATCGGTATTACGTTTGCCCTGCTCCACACGCTGGGGAGCTTTTTTTGTGCAAAGGAAAAAGAGAAGATAATACATAGAGGGTGTGATATTATATTTCCCAGTTGTTTTAATAGGTGTGCAGAAAAGCCACCAGGTCCGAAAGAGTTACTAGGTTTCAATTATTCTGTAAAAATCACCTGGGTACATGATGGTAGGGAGTCCACAAGCTGTTTATCTGACAGACCAGGATTTCCATCATCGAGTATTGTGTTCGACGCAAACACGTCACAGAAGATTTCCGCCTTCTCTACTTTATCTTCGACGAAATGTGTTCCCATTTTGATAGGAGGGAGGGTTCTGGAGCAGGAATTTCGGCTACGGTACAGTTTAAAAAGGGCAGAATGGCTGCCCTCGCGACTCCATCTCTCACGATGCCATGACTACCATCTGAGAATACAGCTTGCGCGAGTTATTGTATGCAAGAACGATGCAGGGCATGGGTTTGCCGTATAATTTTTCCAGAGTTTCAGTGTTTTACTACGCAGCTTTAAAATATGGTGTGGTATGGTATGGTGGTGGTGGTGGCTTTAAGTATGGTGGCGTAAAGTTTTTTACGTTTTTAAGGGGTCTTGGCTTATCTCGACACAGCTCGATATGACCCAAGATTATATGTGAAAAACATGCCCATGCCTGTTCTATTCCGCAGTTATGTTCAAGACAGTGCTATCCCAATTCACAGAGCTGCGGGATGATTTAAGGAGATCTATATTAAGTTTTCCCAGATTTGTGGTCCGTTCGTTTCCTTCATCTGTTTGGAGATTGAAGTTTGAGAGGTTCAACCTAAAATTTACAGTACAATGGTCACTATTTCCAAAGTGTGTCCCCACACTCAGGCCATACACCAGTCTGTCATCACAAGTAACACCAGATCAAGGATACTGTTCCCCCGGGTGGGTTTGTTAACAAGCTGTTCCAAGCCAAGTGGTGCAATTAAATCCAGAAAGTCGGCATGGTGTTTGTCACCGGCCATAGATTTCTCCCAGTCAACCGTTGACAAGTCACCCAGTAAGATCGTGGAGTACTCCAGTAAAATCGAATTTCAGATAAAAGTACAAAGGTACTATTGGGTAAATAGCACATGATGAAGTTAATTTTACAAGATGGTAAACAAATAGCCAAACATTCCTCAGATACCCCAACCCCATTACAACCAGAGATTTGAACGATGAAGAACCAGCAATCCCCCACCCCTGCTTCCCCGGTCCCTACAAATTACCGAGTAAGTAAGAGAATCACATAGCATGGCATCAGTAACTCCACAGCCCAACCAAGACTCCCACAAAAATAATGAAAAAATTATCCCCATGCAAAAGATCCAAAAATCAGCCAAAATTTCTAACTACGCTACGTGCATTGATTAGAATGCAGAATAAATTTTTGGCTGACAGTGTGTTCAAGGTTAATGGTGGTTTTCTGATGGAGTGTGAGAACTTTGACAAAGTTTGATTGAAGCACTGATTTTCCTTTAGCTGTCAGATGTATTTGATCCCGTGCAAGTTAGTTAAGATCCCTGCAAATGTCCTCGTCCATTGAAATAAAAAAGAGGTTTCTGCGAACACACATCTGGCGAAGTAGTGTATATTTGTATGGATTATCTTTTTATTCAACTCCCTGTAGGAACGACTCAATCGAGGAAACAAGCCAATGATCTCAATGTTTACCGTTTACGAGATATTCGAGTTGGAAAATTGAGAAATCTTCGAAATTGACAGATATTCTGTACACTTATTTACCGCTATACATATTTATGTACTACATATGCAGTTACTACATCAGGTTAGTACATTTAACATCACATCCTAACATCAAATCAAGTCGGGGTCAACGATCTCCTTTAAGTTATTGTCAACAGTTGGTATCACTATTCAAACAGTCAGCACAGCAGTTGTGGCAAACAGCAGTCTAACTCGTGCTTATTTTCCGGCACCTACACTTGGTTCCACAACATGTGGTGCATCTGCAAAATTGTTAGGTTGAGACAGCCTGAGGGGCTACAGAATCTTTGATTGCAGTAGGCACAAGATTGCCATTCTGCCTAGACTCCCAACCCTAAAGTGCAGCTAGCTGGTAACTCATTACCCAGCCATTGTTGCAGTTGGTGGAAAACACGAAATGAACATTGCATAGCTGCCTCTTCAGTGGGAGGAGGGGTAGTAGCTCCGACTTCATATTGGTGAAAGACTTTGTGAGGTCATGGTGCCTATGCAAGTTGAGAGATATAGGAGCAGCTCTATACAAGTCAAGAAAAAACTGATCGCCTAGTAGTAGTAAAAAAAGTGTTGTACTAAAATAAGCTCTGGCTCCACTTACTCCGGTCACATACGAGGGGGGTTATAGGTCAAGGATACCGAAAGAGTTGTATCAGTCTATCGTTGACATTTAGAAGCTAGTCTTATAAAAGTCACTTCAAGCAAACAGGTCACGACTGTATATACGGTGTGCTACAACTCAGCAGCTCGTATAGCAACTTTCAAGGATAAAAACTAAAGCTGACATTCGCAAACAGCATGATAACCTACAATTGTCTTGATTCGCACCACATAGCTCATTTAAAATAAGTATTCTGTATACAGACTGAACATGCCTTGATGATGTACGCATTTAATTCGTGTAACGTATGCGTCACAAGCGGTTTTGTAGGACGCTAAATAGTCGGTTTTGTGTGAACTAAATAGTTACGTACTGTATAGATGGGGTGAGTTCAAATGACACTTATCAAGGACACAACTGAAGTTGGCAGAATGAATTTTAAGTGTCTCAAAATAGTTATCTGAATACACCTAAACAGCCATCCTGTGACCGTACTAATGAGAACTTACTTCTTAGTGCAACTGTTACCATAATGGAAAATTAGTTCTCAGTGCAGCTGTGTTGCCACGCCATAACATTACACTTCACTACGACGGTTCACATAAAGTAACGTAGAAGAAGTGTAGCCTCTCAAAACACTAAGAATCGTTTATGTTTAAATGGGAACATTCACATAGATTCATTTGACCAATAAATGAATGGGTTTATAAGTAAACATGTAGTAACCGTGAATTGCATGTTATAGAGCTGTATCACTTCGACCATGGCTTCCGTCGTGTTGAACTGGTTGTGCAGAATCGTGATTGGAGTAATAATGTTTATTCTACATATTTACCTTGTTTTTTCTTGGGGATACATGGACCATTCCGACATCAAGAAAACTTATACGAATGTATCATGCCCAGAGGCGATGGGATCCCCGTGACGACATTGAATTACGGCCGTTATCCACTCAAGCCTTACCACCACGGCCTCCTCGTCCAACACGGAACATAGACGATGAGGGTGGATACATGGTGCCACGCCCTTCAACGTCGGCACCACCAGTGGCACCAACTGTACCGTACATACTTGATGTGACGGAATTTACGACATTTCGTCGAAAATCACCAACAGCAACAACACGTCCCATGTCCGTCAAGCGGATTACATCTATAATACTAAAAACAACGTGCGCTGGTCTGTGTAAAACCAGTACAGCAGATGAACTCACGAAATAAACATGTGCGATTTTATTTTAATAAAGCTCCATACCTTACCCCATCCAATAAATATACAATCTAGAAATCTAACCATTTAATATTTTTTTGTAATTTTAGTGTGAAAACCAGCAGAAAAGCTAAGAATAGCTAAGACAAGAATCCAAGACAACGTTCATAATTAAATAAACACATTGTTACATTTTTAAAGTTTAAATTTCAAATTGTTAAATTAAAAAAAAATAAATTAAATTTAGTTTCCTAAAATAAGTTGTACTAAACAACCAAACCCAAAACAATGTACTATGCCTAATACAGGCACCTTTCCTTCTAAAGTTAATTGTATTTCTGAACTTAACTTCAAAAATTGTGTCAGATTCGTTATGAGGTTCGTTGCATACATATGAATGGCACAGTGGCGCCATCGCGTTTATTAAATCAGAACTAACACGTCAGCAATCCAGCATTGCTCATTCCCGCCCATTGTTGACTTCGAATGAGCGTTGCGTAGCAACGATAGTGGCAGGAAAGAAGTCCCGCCAATCGTTAACTCTGAAATGCGTTGCGTAGCAATGGACAGCGCCATCGTTCGCGTTAGCGAACAGCTGCGTTGGACCTTGCCGATCGAGTGCAACATTATGTGGGTTTGTCGGTAGGCAATAGGACTACAACCTCTAAAAACGAAAATCGTGTTCCGTAAACGAAAGTAAGTAAAGTTTTAAAAGTTGTACCACAGACAGTCGGGTTTTTCGTACGTCATCGTTCGTTTAACGAGTTTCATTTGAGTTTTTAGATTATTTTAAGCTCCGTTTACTCCATCACCAACTCCGGACCGTGATTAGCTACCTACAAACCAATCACAGCTCGGAGGAAGGAAACGATGGTTTGAGAAAATAGAGCCCACAGTGGGAGCTTAGTACTGATTTTCGATTTTTTTTTGTTGTCATTTTTTTTTTCTGGGTGAAGGATATGACAACTGAGGAATTAGGAGTAGGGATGAGGGTGTATATTTATTCTTTAAAAAATAAAACAGTCTTCATTTTTCTTCTGTCTGTTCGATGATCACAACATCGGATGAAGTGTCCCCATCAGGTGATGCTGGGCTGAAGGAATCATTTTGCTCTTGTTGTTCTTGGACTGACTAGTCGTTTTAACAATAAGTCTTAACTTATGGTCACCTTTCACCACAAAATTGGGTTTACCCATTTGTAAATAAAGCTTTTTTATGCAAGTTAATACTTCGTCAAGAGTAGTCACATGAAAAATTCTCATACCGAATACCGTGTATATTTTCTGTGCAAAAATTAACGTTAAATCTTTACTTACTTGTTAGATCATGAAAGTTAGTCGGTAATATTATGGGCCAGTGCTAACGTATTGACTGGCTAAATAAACTTATTTCTTTAAAATTGTAACAGTCAGCATTAAAAGCGTTTGATGTGCAAACAATTAACTTCGTTACATCCATTTTTTAACACACAAAAGGTGTATTAAATTTACACAGCGTGTGTAATTGGGCCATCATTTACAACGGTTTGCAAGTGAATGAAATGATTAATTTTATCTTCAGCCTCTGCTAACTGTGGCTACTTAAAAGTTGAGTGGATGAACAAATGTGTTACTCAGTTAAAGACGGGAAAGCCGAAGTTTCACATCAGTATTTAGTTGTAACACCAGTTTGTAACCTGCTACTTTCTCCTTCCTGAAGGAAGCTTATGTCTTTTCGCACTCTGAATGCATGAGAAATAGTATGACATCTTTGAGGCCCTTCCGTTGCTGTTGGGTTGAAAAAATTACCTGTGTTCCTACCTTTCTACGAACTGATTTGCAGAAGAATATATTTCGGTGTGTAGCTCTCAGAGCTCTAAGAAGAAATACAGATCTACGTCTTCAACAATGGCTACATTGTCCTGTCACTTCCTTTGGTGATCCTGACAATTAGTGTGTCAGTATCATTAGGTCTTTGAAGGCATTGTATTCCTCTGCCATTTAGTTTGAAGGAAAGCATCCTGATCAACCTGGCCCTATGTTTATTAAATTGAAACTGATGTAGCGGAGGCAGGACACATATTTCTTGAGTCATTCGACAGCTCCTCCTACTAAACGTCCCGCAGACTGCATAGGTGCCATGCCATTTTGAATGGGAAATGAGCTACCAGCTGCACTTCGGGTTTGAGACTGTAGGCAGAATGACAATCTAATGCCTACTACAACGAACGATGCTGTTGTCCCTGAAGCTGTCCTCATCATATTTAACAGATGAACCACAGGTTGTGGAAACAAGTGCGAATGCAGGAAAATAGTGCGAGTTGCAGTGCTGTCTGCCATAACTGCCACGATGACTGTTTGAATAGCCTGATAACAACTGTTAAGAACGATAACCTTCAGGAGGAGGGTGTTGATTCCAACTTGATGTTATTGTATATGTATTTGACGTCAGGATTCGATGTTATATGTAGTAAATAAATATGTATAGTGGTAAATAAGTATTTGATGTTATATGATTGGTATAGTCACTAAATTAATAAACAAAAGCGTATTGTTAAAAGTTAAAAGTAAGGGTCTAA
>JAHWFP010240366.1:0-15474 GCA_023313725.1 Lithobius niger
TTATTTACGTTCTTTAAAGACTTCACGAAACACACGATAAACGAATCTGGATCATAATGGTAAAATGCAAATATTGTGAAAACATATGTAACGTTCAGCATGAGCATTTTGAAGGTTCAATTAACATACAATTTAGGAAAGAAGATCGTGACGGGAACATCAACACATGATTAAAATGTTCATAATACGTTGAGTCCTTGGATGTTTCCATTAAGTGTTCCAATTGTATTTGGATGTGTTCATATTTACCCTCTTTTTATTAATGAGACCATTACTTAATCGTACGCGAAAACGAGCTTACATTGTGATGGGAACACCAATCAATACATCTTTCTAACATTGTTAGAAACGTTTGAATACGTTCCGAGTTTGTTACGAGGTTTACACAGCGTTCCTCATTCACATTGATTTTTCCTATATGTTCTTAAAGATGATGTGAAACGAGCAATAAACTAATGATGCACATGATGATGGTATTTCTCTAAGGTTGGGAATTGGAAGCAGATACCTTCACCATGTCATTACAACAGTAGTGGTGGGGGAATGTAAATAAAAGATTCTTGCTGAAGTCTTGGGTTCGATGCTCACAGGACGCACCTTGATTGGACATACATCTATTCTAGCACACTGAAAAAATAAACTATCTACGGCAATATTTAATGAAAACTCTAGATTCTACCTAGGTTTTCATGATTTATTTAATAACGCCCCATCGGGTTATACAGTTACAATTTTTAATGCGAATAGTGGCTAATTTTTCGAGGTTGGAAAAACAGTAAGTAAATTAAGGGGGATGAACGTGTAAAACGACTGCAATACGTGATAACTACATATGAAAACTATTAACCCGAAAAGGTTAAGAGTTTGACGTCTCGTGACGGAAAATCGCACAACAGGAGAGTTAACTATCTTCACGTACCGAAATACTTCATGAACTGGAGGTTAGTTGACTTATCGCAAAGGGTTATGGTGAAGCAAATTAGAAATTTCTCGTAACGGAACTAATACTATACGCTTGAGTACCGTGAAACATCACGTAGGGGAATAAAGCATTGCAGTGGATAGGCTTCGTTGAACATCTACCAAACATCTCATTACGGAATCAATTGAATAGGTTTGGGAATAGCCTACTATATTTCAGTGGAGGGGGAACCAAAATATTGCATGATTGACGCACTTCTATCTACTTGCAATGCCAAGCTAGCACTGCAACACACAATATCGCAATTAGTGATTTAATCCACTAATGCTAACGGCATTACAACGAAGCATACTATCATAACTCACGGAATCATAAATTTCCCACGTCTCGCATCGTGGCATATGAAGATATTAATGGCTTACAGAATTAGTAACTTCGAGTTCTAGCCTAATTTCTCTTAAGAGGGCAATAGGAAAAATGTGTGTTACCTCAAGTTAAGTCCAGTCAACAGTCATTACTGTCCTAATCCCAGCCGCATGCAAGAATCAGAAGCCAAGTTATGTCACCAGGCGTCTCCCACTCGGAAAAATGTTGGCGCACACGCAAGTGCCTGCATCAGCACTGCCAGCAACCACCCTTGAGTTTAATAGTAATCGTTCTCTTTTGGATGACAGAGAACGTCATTATAAAGAACGTCGGAAACTTACATATCACGTGACTTAAACAAAAACACAAGGATTGCATCATTAAGGGTTTATCAAACTATACTTTATTTATTTTATTTATGTATAAGACAAATGACACGTAACCATTAAGTAAATTTAAGAATTAATCGAGTTAAATAATAAACTAAAAAAGATGTCATGGGTACATAATAAACTAAAGTGATGACCTAAGTAAGTTTAGCAAAATGCCCATCGAGATACCTATGCTCACGCGCAGCTTCATGGGATCTGAGGAGCAATCAGGAGAGCGACTGTATCAGTAATTCAATCATACCAGGGCCGAAATAAATCACGAGGCGCGATAATGGAACGTGATTATACCTATAAAACGAATGTTTGTGTTTTGGAGGTCACTTGTGACTTCGTGGAACACGACTGAGTTGAAACTACGTATAAGGTGCGCCTTTCCTGAAAAGGAAAAAAAAAGACGAAAAAACAGGTTTATGCTACAGAAGGATAAACATGATTAATAAAAGGAAACTTCTGGATCTTAGAAATAAATTGAGAGAAAAGTTTACAGTGAAGAAAAAAAAAGTAGAAATCCGAAGGAGAGTATCTTCAAGAATTGTTTAAAACCATCGTTGAACTGTTACAAATTATCGCTAGACCCTTCTGAAAGTTAAGACAGAGGACGATGACGAAGGACCTGAGGATAAAATATTGAAATACGAGGAGGATTTCAATTTGTTCTTGGTCTTCATCAGTGTTATTTCACCACGAACAAGAAAGGGAAAACAACACAGATAATGACCACAATGACAACAAAAAGCGGCATGGTTCCCAGCAGAAAGGCAAAGTGGTACCAGTACTTCGGGAGGTTCAAAGCCGATCTTTTCATGGTATATTTCACTTCCTAAAGGTTTTAAGTATTCTGGTGTGTCCTACATTTTTTATTTATATACTGACTTTCTTCACAACCGTTCGCTTTGGTGCTCGTCACGTCCATTCGTTTCCTAGTCTTAGGTTCTAAACTTAACCCACATACCTGAGTTATGTTAAAATATGGTAATCATTCCTTTTCTGCGTCGAATGAGTGTACTACATTACTTCTTTTTCTAACGTTACATTCTACTGTTGATATCATATTCCACAGAATTGTTAGTTTTAGCTGAAAACCCAGTACACTGTACTAATACACAAAGATAATAGGAGGGGCGAGGGATGGGTTGAACACATTTACAGGCTTGGTGTTGAGAGGTAGAGGGGGGAGTGCTTCCCTTCACACAGAGTGCTACTCAGTCCACCCCATAATGTCAACAGTAATAGTACATTTGGAAGATATTTTAGACTTTCAAAACTCTTTACATTTTATTCAACATCGTCTTTGTCCCTTCTCAGTTCGAAAGGGTGCTAACTACGGACTTTTAAATGGACTTACATCAATTTTTTTTACATATTGCCTGAAAAAATGTGCACGTGGGAACCATTTCAATTAAATGAGATTCGCACTTTCGATCCCGAAATTTTAGTCTTACTTTACGTATTTTTTGATCAAATTTGACAACCATTTCGCGTTTGTAACCATGGTGCATCGTTGCTACACCGAACGATAATTGAAATTTATTCCAAGGCCAAATATTTTTTTTTTATTTCGAAATTTAGGACTTGCATTTTCGGAGATAGGATTGGATTTTGGATTTGGATAATTGGTCTCCGTTTTCACTCTTTTTAAAAATAAATGGAAAACAGTTTCACTTAAAAAATTTTTATGTAAACTCATGAGTACATAAAGAGTTCCGTGGGAATTATATGTACTCGTGGTGACAATTAGTTCATCGACTTTCTTATTCTTGCCAAAGTCAGCATTAAATTACAACTTAAAATTCTGTTTAAATACATTATCATACATAATACCCCCAAAAGCTGAGAAAATTACCGATATTTTTTCCATCATGAGTTTTTCCATCACTTTTTTTTGGCCCCTATATGCTCACGAGTGTTATTTAAGCAGACAAAAATTTTGCGAGTGCGAAGCAGGAGGGAAATCATCTGCCAATAAATAGAACTAGTGAGGTTAATGCACCAAAACACGGGTGTTGAAAAAAATGATGATTTCCAATAGCTCGTGGGGTATTTACTTACAGAATTTCTCGTTATTTTGCATTGTGTATCTTAAGTTGTCATCACGCAATTATGAAAAACGCAGTGGTCTTGAAGCAAGGTCACTTGTTTTTTCGAGTGATCTGTTCCGTTTATAACAATCAAAGCCGTTAGGCTCAATTTAAAGAGATGAAACTTTTGCCTAAAATACTAAAAAAAACTATGTCTGTGTTATTAGTACTTTAAAAGGCTAAATTAAAAGACTGGAAGATAATGATTTAATGCTCCTGGCATTGAATCCCTATAGCTTTCCTTTACTCTCGACGCTCAAAAGGGGTAAAACATATTTCATGTAATTTGGTTGTCGTTTTATCTGAAGTAGTACTTCAATTTTCATCAGTACGAAAATCTATTTGTTTTTTCTCCTGTCTAATTGCCAAAGAGTAATTATTTAATACTTACGCTGTTAGCATGGGTCGATCGATTAATTTGGGCATAAGCGTTTCTTTTTAATATAACGTCGTACTCGTATTAGGCTAATATTGACAAAATTCTTGAACGGTGTTACGGTTATTAAATTTACGATAAAAGCAGCAACTGTAGGTTTGCAGTCAAGCTGACGTGTGAAAACTTAGCCAACACTGTCTACATAGTTGTAACATTGGCAAGCACACCAAGTCCCTGGTTTCAGACATGATGAAGAATACAACAACATACAACGAGGTGTCCACCACATTTCAGCGTGTTTCAACTGAAGTTCCACATCCTGAAATGGACCAAAAGACCAAAAAGTGCGGTAGTTCAGCATCAGTTGAGTACCATGCCAAAGTTACAAGAGTTTTAAACTATTTATTTTACCTTTACGGTATTAAGTTTTGCCATTCTGATGAACGTGATAACCGATGCAGTTTTCAAGTATTTATGTTTTATTTTCACTCTGCCCTTCAAGTTCTTGGCTGTATTCTTACGACAAGCAGCGCTATTGTGACTTATTGCCACTACGGCATTGCAGGGGTGGCTTTAATGACATCGTTATTTTTAAACGGACTTATGTCAATTGTGTGTGCTTTTCTTTTCCATGGTAAACAATTAAACAAGTATAGTGATTTGATGCTGACATTGCTAAATACGTCAATGAGGTACGACAGCAACAGCACTGGTAGAACACTGTACATGCGTTTTATTGGAATGGTTATAACAGTCACCGTTGTGAATGTGATTGTCATAATATTGGTTATCATTGCCTGTGTTCAGATCGTGGAGGAACCTTCTTTTCATCAGCATGTGCTTGTAATGTTGGAACAGATTGGTTTGGATTGCTATCCTGATTATCTGTCAGCTGCAATTGTAACTATAAGCGCCATGTATGCGTTTTTTACTTTTAATTTTGTCAATGCTGCACTTTGCGTTGTAGCATTTTGCTTTCGCATGATTATTGTTTGTTTCAAGATGTTTAACGAAAAATACAAAACCAATGCCGGCAGTCAGTTGACAGTAGAATTTGCTGCACATGTGCGCACAAGTCATGAACGTCTTTGCAAACTTATTCATGAAATTAATCATGCGCTCTCACCTTTTCTTTTACTTCTTTTGATTGGGATTGTGGTGAACATTATCTTCACTGTACGAGTTTTCAAAATTAACGCTGAAACTCCAGCGTACTATAGTTATTTCATTGGTCTTTCTGTAGCTGTTCTTTTAAGAGATATTGTTAATCTCTATGGATTGTGTTACGCTGCAGCGGAAGTGAGCACACAAGTAAGTTGAGACAATTCCATATTCACCGTTAAACCAATGGCAGTTGAAGCAAAACAAAGTGAAGTTGCAACACAAACAATGCTGATCCAATTACGTGTTTCATTCTATAAATATTATTTATATATTTTAAAAGTTGACATATCGCCACGCTATAGCCAATATTTTAATATGTTTGTGACATTTCTTTTGCTTGAAACACGTCTAACTCCTACCCCTTCCCGGCTGTGCTTGGTGTTGTTGGGGATATTGCACTGCTGCTTGTTAAAAATGGTCCTAAACCCCACGATTTAAAACGGAAAAACTTTTTTCTGTAGGTGGCCTTCGTGACACTATTAGTCTTAAAATTTCAACACAATCTTAAGGAGCATGAAATAAGTAAATTTTCGTATTCTGTACTGCAACGTGCGACCCTTTTAAATGATGAGGATTCCTATTAACACTTAAGTAACAAGACGATACGAATCTGTCTGTAGAACAGTTATGAGCAAAACGCGCGAACCGATTCTAATGAAATTCAGCAGGTGTATTGTTTCAACTTTGGAAAGGTGAGACAAGCACACGTTTTCATACAAGTTGTTAAAAATCCTAAATGGTATACATTTTTTTTTTGCATTATAGATAAAAAAAAACCAAGACTGAACACAAGTTGCTTACGTTTAATGATAAGAATTAACTCTTTCTGCAAAAAATGTTCAAGTTTTGTTTAAATCCAAGAAGGCGCCTCTAAACAGCTTGAGCCTGTGAAAAAAAATTTTTCTTGTGATTTAAGAACGTTCATAAGACTGAATACAAACTACTTACTAAAAATAACCCAAATTATATTTTTACAAGAGGGTATCTGTTCAAGTTTTATACCAAAAATGACTTCCAAAAATCAGGTTTTATCTTGCGACTTAGTAACTCGCCTTCAGATGGACCAAAAAATGTTTGTGGGTAGCTTTCAGAACTACCTTTTGAAGTTAGATTGCATTCAAGTTCTGTAAAAATTCAAGATGGCGGACCGAAATGGCGTCCTGAAACGTTTTTTTTTTTTTTTTGGAGCCTTCGAAACAAAAAACTGATTGAACCCAAACCAGTTACTAATAATAATCCGAGACGCAATTTCTCGATTTTTCTTGATCCGAGGGCCGTTCAAATTTGCTGACAATCCAAGACGGTGGTCTAAAATGACATCCAAAATAACTGGTTTTTACGTTGTGTTTTCTAAAGCGTTCATCAGATTGATTAGTAAATTATTACCAGCCATATCGTTCGCTTCGCTCACTCCATTGGCGTCGAACCATGCTTCACGTAATTTCTTTTGATTCCAAGAGCATCGCAAAATCGATGTACTGATTATTTCTTCGCAAACTAAATGCAATATTGCTCACAGTTCGTCCATCACATTCCTCAGCACACCTGCATTTCATCGACATCATTCAAAACATACGATTTGTTTATTTGTTTGCACGTTTGTTCGTCTACTCCTCCAGAAGTCAGTCCCTGCGAAGGTGAGATTAAATAAAAGATTATGACAAAACTAGAAACTCACTGAAAAGGTTTCGTCTACATGGGAGTTATTCACTTTGCTCGCTCAATCCACGCACTTCCATGTTTCAAAAACGGAATGTTTGACAACCTCTTAATCTCTACAGCTCTGCCTCTTTCCGTGCATCAGTCAATTGAAGCAAAACCAATTTTAAGTATGGTGCAAAATATAAGTATTTTTTTGGCAAGCAAGTTTATTTCAACATTCGTTCTTTGAACTGCAATCTCATAGTGAGTACTATAGTGAATACACGTGTCAAAAAAGTGAATTTTGATTTCCTAATGACTTTGAGATCCGTTTATTATACGTCGCGTTTCTGTTACTTCGTGCTGATGAAAAGAAGACGTCATAGTTTTATCTGGTAAAGTTTTACTTTGGAAGGTCAAAGTTGGTTAAGGCATAATAAACTTTGCATGAAGAAACTATGACGTCGTGATCAAACGTCATGACCGTCAAATAAACTTTGACATTATTTTTTTCAGGTTTTTTTTCGCGTATTTGAGGATCATAAAATCAAGCTACAGTAACAAAAATAGGCCTAACGGTTGCGTAATTTAATTATCTTTTATTTGGTCCTACTCCCAAATCTATCTTTGCCTTGGTTCAAGAGGAGTAGAGGGACACGCACACACTCACGGACATCATAGATTTTTGATGATTTTAGATGGATAATATGCAGAATAATTAATCGAAAAATACTACTCAACGTTCTGAAAATCAAATATGGTAGCCCAAATAGCGTACATTTTTTCCTTGTCACTTCAAAAATTATTCCATCAGATTGAACACAAACCAATAAATCGTCAGAATTAATTCTTCAAGTAAGGTCCTTCCTAATTTAATTTTATGTATAAGCAACTTTTCTGACTCTATATCATCGCTGACGTCAGAAAGATAAGTTATGAGAATTTGGCTGTCTGTCTCTGTCTTTCTTTTTGTTCTGTAGTTCTGGCGAAACGTACGAAGCCAATCGGTTGAAACGTTTTAGGAATATTCTTTGATATAAGGCTGCACGATGCATCAACTTGGTTTTGTGACATACACATTTGAAGGGAGGGATTAAGGCACTCATAGTGAAGCCTGAAGATAAATGCAGCCCATTTTACCAATAATTTAGGATTGTAGATCGATGCGAACAAAATTTGGTAGGATTATTTTTTGATATAAGGCTGAACGACGTATGACTTGGTTTTGCGATGAAAGTACTTGGAGAGGGGTAGGTGCCCAACGTGAAACCAGAAGATTCTTAATGCCCGTTTTACTCAGTAATTTAGGATTGCTTGGATCTACTCGAATAAAATTTCGTAGAAATGTTTTTTGGTGTAAAGCTGTGACGTAAACAGTTGAAGTGAGGGATTAGGGTACACAAAGTAAAGCCTGAAGGTAATTACTGTATAGCCCATTTTGCTCAATAATTTACCATTTTGGATAAATTCGAACAAAATTAGGTAGGAATATTATTTGAATTAAGGCTGTATCGCGAATTAACTCGGTTTTGTGATGAAATCACTTAAGGGAATCGTTAGGAGCGTGCAAAGTGAAACCTGAAGGTAACCACATCCTATACTTACTCAATATTTAGGAGTGTGTGGATCGATTCGATAAGAATTTGGTAGGAATATGCTTTGATACAAGGCTAAATGACGTATTTACGTGGTTATACGACAAAAGCACTTGGGGAGAGGTAGGGACCAAAGTGAAACCAGAAGGTAAAAAATTACAACCCGTTTTTACTCAGTGATTTAGGATTGCATGGATCGATTCGAACATAATTTGTTATGAATATTCTTTTATATAAGCCTGAACGGCGTATTAACTTGGTGTTGCGATGAAAGCATTCGTAGAGAGAAGTAGGGCGCCCAAAGTTAAATGACATTGCGCGTCAGTTGGGCGATAAGTCTGTCCTCCTGTCCGGTGTTTTTCAATTTTTGCAGGAGGTACAGATGTATGACAAGATTTAGTTTAGGGGTTTGAATAACATCTCTGTAATGTGTGGTGCAGTGGCAACCCGGACCACTGCACTGTGACTGAAGTTGGCGCTAATGACCAAGTTGTCGACGCGCCATTAAGCCTCATCCCCCCCCCCCCCCACAGTTAAATCAAAAGGTAATTACAACCAATTCACCACGCATGCCTAATGATATGCGTGGTTTTATACCAGCCGAAAAAAACTAAAAATTACGACCGAAAATGGTGCCCTGTATTCTATTTCAGTTTTCAACTCAAAAATTTAGCATTGCTTAAACCAATTCCAACAAAATTTGGTTGGCCTTATTTTAAAGAGGGTATATGTATTACGCATGGTGTGTTCTCAGATGAAAAATAAGACAGAATGGCAGCAAAAATGACTTTCAAAACATTGTTTTTTGTGCGGTACTTCCAAATCGTTCTTCAGATTAAACATAATCTGGTTATGGATAATATTTAGGTTACCTTTTCTTCAAAAAAAGGTCAGTGTTAGGTTTTCTGACAATTCAAGAAGGCGTTCAGAAGTGTAAAAATCAAACTTGGTGGCACAGAAAGGGCTTCGTTCCTAACTTCCATAAGGTTAATCAGAATGAACACAAACCAGTTACAAATTACACTTTTTAAAGAAAGATCCTTCTCACGTTTTGTGAAAATCCAAGATGGCAACAGTAAAAGGGCACGCAAAAAAAGGTTTGCTGCTTCTAACTTTGAAAACCGTCCAACAGATGAAAAACAAATTGCGACGAGTAGTCTTCTAAATAAAAGATTATTCTAAATGAAATATTCTACAAGAAAAAGCATACTTTTTTATTTTATTTTCAAAATTTACTTCAATACTTTTGGTTCCCTTATAGGAAGACTCTACCGCTAATAAAGTATTTCATTTTGGATTATGTATCTGAAGTCGTTCATGGTTTCCTTTGTCTCTAATTGGTTAGCTGCAACTACAAGTACAAAATTTAACTGCAAAATGCAATGGCAGAAAATTACAAACCGATGTCGATGTAGGAAGTAATTGTGAGTAACAGTTAGAAGATGGTTGGCAATATGCACCAGGTTCATTTATTGTGGTGGATTCCGTTTATAGTTGTAGTGGGCCACGACATATTAGGTCGGTTACAATGGCCATGGAAAGAGGTCCTTTGAAACTTGTGAATTCTGATGCTCTTATATTTGTTTTACTTTCCTTTATTTGATTACAAGAAAAATGTGAATGCTAAAAAGAAATTAAGTCTGAGTCCCTGGTTTCTATTTCTTACATCACGTTAAGAGTGTCAACCATTTAGTAAACCCTAACAATAGTTGATTTCTTTATTTATATGTGCATCATCATTGACAGCCCTAGAATTTTTACAAAACTAGCATTCACAACATAAACATCCCAAAGACGCCCACAAATTAGTTGTTTGCACTGTTATTTAATAAAAACCATTGATATTAAAGCAAACAAAAAAAAAAAAAAATACATACAGCTATACGTGCAAGGCTCCATGAAAAATTAATTAAGACCAGTGAAATTAGAAATACTACTTAAGTCGTGTTACTAATACAAGGACTAACGAATTCAGTAGACGAACATCACGAACCAAAGTCACATAATTTTTTTTAGTACCACGACTTATATAGACTTCCTTGTTTCACTGATTTTAAGGATTTGTTTTCTTTCTACATGGGGTTAGTATTTCCTTATATGCATCACTTTCCTGATCTCTAGTGCATGAGCTACATTTAATTTCTTTTTATATAAGATTGCAGTTTTTCGTAGCTGATATTAATATATTATTGCTCTTATTATACCATCGTTATTATACAGTATACTATTGCATGCAGCTAATTAGTGAAACGAACGTCTCATTTGTCTTCTTTTAGGCCCATGATTCACTTGAATATCTCGTCACAGAAATTCCAATACAAAAAGAATGCAACGGGGAAACGAGCAAGGTAATATGTAACATCAATGTCAAGCCTGTTTTTTTTTCCACTGATAACGAGCCAAAATTTACATACTTTAGCAACTTTTCGCTTTCGTTTTTAACTCATGTTATAAGTGTGTTTAAATTATTTCTTGAAGCGGTGCTTATTATATAGTTAAACTAAGTGCAGAAATCGCATAAATAGATTAAACAGCTTTTAATATGAGTGTTCTACTCCTTTAGCCCGCAGCATAGAACTAATGGCAAATGACTACTACCTGAAATAACACCGCCTACTGGAAAATATTCTGCACTTTCTTGAAGGTCAATTTGGCCTAAGAAAGTCACGCAACAAGATGGGTGGTGTGTGAAACAACCTTTTTTTAATGGTATTCCCGTGTTTTATTCCTTTGTATAGAATCTGTCTAACCATATTTTACTCTGAAATTGGGGCCTAGACAGTTACATTTGCCACGTTTTACCTTCCCTGCTCTCGGCGGGCCGCCGTTCTTTTCAGCTTCTATTGTTGTCTTTAGGCATTTAGTAGGTAAATTATGCCGAAAAAAGGCGTTAATATCCAGAAGTTGAAAGTTCTGTCAGGCAAATAATTTTGACTAATAACAACATCATTAAAATTAGAGCCGTCGTCATTTTCACTTTTACTAGACATAATGGAGAAGGATTCGCTTTCTTTGCTGTTTGGCTGGGTTTCCAGCTTCCCTCTCCCTTCTTCTCCTCTGTGCTCCTACTACTTCAACGGCTGGTACGCTATACACGAAGCTCCAATTAATTTGCTAGTAGGGCAATCAACCATACGAATTATTCAGGTAGCGTAAATCGACATGCCTTTAACAACGATTTCCTGCGTGATAAACTTTTAACAGTTAGACACGCCCGTGGCTCTTTCATTGTCGTTTGTTTCTTGTAAAACACTCCTTCAACAATTAGACACGG
The DNA here is from genome assembly GCA_023313725.1 of Lithobius niger. NCBI lineage: Eukaryota > Metazoa > Arthropoda > Chilopoda > Lithobiomorpha > Lithobiidae > Lithobius > Lithobius niger. The sequence goes on from JAHWFP010240366.1 coordinate 11,809, forward strand.
CCTCGACTTAAAAATGAACACGGCCGCGGCTCTCTCGTTGTTGTTTCGCTCTTGCAACTTGGTTCTTGGCACTTTATCCGATTTCGTTTTTATTTAGATAATAAAACCTTGGATAATATAAACCTTGCCCAGGCACCCGTGCTACTACATGCAAAGTGTGGTTCGGATAGACCTTGTGCTTTTCGCATGATGCGCTGTCCATTGGAGAGTGATCATAGCAGAGCTGTGTTCGGCCTTCGACCTCGCTCCACTCCAATAACAACGGATTTATATATCTAAAATAAATGATAAAGTTTTCTTTCTGAGTTATTCAACCTTATCCAAACATCTTGATTTCCAAATCCTTCAGCTATGTACTGTGGTTTCCAGTATGGTTTCGATATTTCCTTGTGCGTTACGAGTTGCTTCATTCTTTCGTTGACAATCACACCTTATAGTACGGATTCGTCTCACAGAGTTGGCTTTCTGGAAAAATTAATTTTATTCTGCAAATTACGTAAAATTGAAGGATATAACATTTAAAGTGAGGGATCTGTTGTTGTTTGCCTTCCATCTGCAAACATTTCACGAATTACACGAAAATAGTTACAGTGTTTTCATTTCACTATCTGATAGTGATGAGTTTTTCAAATGGTCGATCATCGGCTTGATTACTGGACTGCCAGAATATGGGTCCTGTAAACAATGAAAGCTTTGTGGCCCCAAAATTCCAGTATTTTGGGTTTTATTAGTTTTCGTTACATAACGATGAATCCGACTTTCTTTGTGACATATTAATCATAGAATTACATTAGTGGTCCATTTAGTTATAGCTTTTTTCGAAATAAGTGTATGTCTCGTATATGTTTTTTGTTGTGTCATCATCACTTGACTGATTACCTTTGAAACTATGTATGTCTGTAAAAAAATATCTCTTATTGTTCTTTTCATAAGGGGACGGGTACTCACCACATATTATGTTTTTCTCTATCTCTTTTCGAAAGGAGGAGAAGTCTGTAATGACAGTAGACTGCATACGCAAAATAAAAAAAATGTGAAATACTCGAAATGTTTGTTACATTATTTAAAAAAAATACATATAGAACAAACTCGTGATAGACTTAAGTATCATGTTTCTCCGAAAAATGCTTCTTAGAAATGCTTAAACAGTAACCCTTTTTTGCTATTTTTCAGGGTAGAGACGAAGCAAAATTTGCCATCATGCTATTCACACAACGACTAATTGGAACAAGCATTGGAATTAGTGCATCTAATGTTTTTATGGTTAACAAAAATTTTATTTTTACAGTGAGTAACGAGTATGGTTTATTTTTAATATAATATAAGGAAACAGCGGTTTTTAATGGAGTCTTTGACTCATGTTGGGAAGAAGTAGCGAGTAAGTTGCACAGACGAAACAATAAAATTGCGATGTTTAGAGATTTGCTGTCTCTGGTTGTCAAGCACAACTAAGTAACAAATGCCACAATTACGGAAAAACACATACAAACACTTCAACCATATGTAAAAAGGAACAATCAGAAAAATGAAAATAAAAAAAATTCTACAATAAATCTAAAACTAACGGACTTAAGCCGATACACTCTTCGGTATCAACAGTTGGGAGACCAGATCTGAAGTCTGTAGAAGCAGAAAATCAATCTCACTCCCATTTGGTCCTTTTACTTGGCAATACAGTTTGAGTAAGTTAACACTTTTTAAAACGATTGCTGTATTAAATTTCTTATATTTATAACTCGATTATTGTGTTTATTTTTGCAATTTATTTCATTGTTTAATTCGTGTTCCAGCAAAAAATAATAATAATTTTTCCCTCAATTTTTCAGGTAACTGGAACCTTGGTAACGTACGCTATTATTCTTTATCAAATGCCATGAACTGCAGGTGCAGACCCCTTCCAACTACGTACATTACAATGGTTTTAAGAATAGCGTTTCCAACAAATATTTTACAACTGCCTGGACGTTTCTTAAGAAAAGTCAACCCACCTGTTTAGCAATGACTTCAAAAAACATTTTTCTTTACCGAACGTCAGTATAATTTTGCGGAAGATGAGCACAAATTTACTTCTAGAACCTGAGTTGCGCTTGGAATAGGAATAATTGAACTGTTAAACAGTATCAGAAGCTTAAATTATACACATCCACTTTGACCATACAGCATAGTAATTGTGCGTCACGCTGTACATTGTACAGGTCCTCCTTTGTGATACCTTGGTAGGACACGTTATGAGCTCATTCAATTGTAACGATTTCTGCAAGCGACGTGATGCAAACGTACGTTGTTATGACAAACCATCCTCTGGTGGTAATTCACATTCGATCGTTGTTGGTTGCTACAATATTGAAACATTTCACATTTTTCTTAAACGAACTGACGTCACCCACCGACCGACCAGTGGCTGATTAATTAGCAACGAACTCGTCAGGGGAAATGCAAGATGGTGGCAGAGAAAACTTCGAAGTTTCAATTAATGTTCTTTGCCTTTACGAATATTTGTACAACGTGTCGATTATAGAGAATATCTCTGTTGAGTTTTTTAAGGGAGTGGGAAAAGGATATAAGTGAAGTATTATTCAATCACAGTCTGGTTAGTATAACGAGTACCTTGATCATCTTCCAAGAGGGTACTTATCACAATACTTTTGTTACTTTTGAACGGTAAATCCAGTTGCTTGGTTGGCGCTAATGACCAAGCTGTCGACGCGCCATTAAGCCTCGTCTCCCCCCAGTTACTGCCATGCGAAACCAGAGGCGCATACTTAAACATTCAAAAGAGGATTAATTAATCACTCACTAAAAGACGAAACGTTAAATTTAGTATGTGAGACAGGTTAAGGTTATGTTACATGGATGTTTTGTGTGTGACTTAGAGTTTACAACATCTTCTGGTTTTTGAGTAATTAGCAATCACAATCGACAAAAGATAAGACGACGAATAGGAAGATGATGGCAAAATGGAGTCAATATTGTACTTTAGGTCCATTCGTGTATTCCTTCCTTCAGTTACGCATTTAGCCGTAATAAGTATGCACTTAAATTCCTCAATGCATCTTCATGTGAGGAATGGTCACTTAAAGTTATTTTACCCTATTTTAGAAGCAGAATCAATGTTTGTTTCGATTGCAACCACGATAAGAATGTACATGAATACAAATTGTATAGATAATTAATATATTAAAATTGTTCTAATCATACGTGAAATATAGAGCTCTATTGAACTTTTCTGATCGTTTCCACAACAACAGAAACTGCGAATGTCAGCAGACTGAATAATAGCCTAATGAAAGAAGTATAATAGCGTAAGGAAAGGGATGCAGTGCATAAATTAATCGACTCACTCTTTAAAAAAAGAGTTAAATTAATAAAAAATGAAGAAATAGTTGAGAAAAACTCCCCACAAATATTTGTAATTGATTCATTAATAAACTGTTTGCATGTTGGAGAGTTGATGAAATATGATGGAACTATTGTAAGCGTTACGAATCATATTCGGTGCTATCTTGATTAAACTTTAAATATATTAGTAATTAGTACTAAAAAGCGCTTAAGCGTATAAAATACGGATGTAAGCCTTAAAAAACTTAAAGCCCTAAAGGAACAGATATTAGAAAAAGACATGTAAGCCATCAGTGTCGCACTAATACGTGTAAAAGAATCTCCAGC
>JAHWFP010240366.1:20474-57930 GCA_023313725.1 Lithobius niger
AATTGAACATTTGCAGATAATGGGTACAGGAACACGTGAGATCCACAATGATGCCACCGTCTCCCGTGTTTCTATTGACTAATTGAACATTTGCTGATAATGGGTACAGGAACACGTGAGATCCACATTGATGCTACCGTCTCCCGTGTTTCTATTGAGTAATTGAACATTTGCAGATAATGGGTACAGGAGCACGCGAGATCCACAGTGTTGCCACCGTCTCCCGTGTGACTAATTGAACATTTGCAGATAATGTGTAATTTTAAAAGGATAAAAAAGATAGTTCAGCGAAGAAGTGAACGGTGATTTTCGTTGAGGAATGACAGTAACGGTGACATCAGAGGTAGGATTCGGTTGAATTAGCAGAGAATTATGCTGTTAAGGAAAAAACCATTGGAATGGTAAAACAGGTACATGTTGAATTGGAGATTAATATTGTCTGTATTCCAGGGAGGTAACATAACTTGTGATCTTTCTTTGTTCCTGATGGTACTGACCACTTTCTTATACGTGAGCAATCTTACGTTATCCAATGCCAATGGCGTAAAAAGCACGGAAGTAGATTATGTGAAGGCAACCCAAGCAGTGCTACATAAAAATACAAACAACGTTTCGAAAATGATCATTTTTCGTCTTCAGGTTAGCAATAAAATTAAAACATGGCAAAAGCCACTAAGTCAATCTATATTAAAAGCATAAAACAGTCATTTAAAACGGATAAACGGATGATAATTTTCGCAACGTTGTTTGTATTTTTATGTAGCACTGCCTGGTTTGCCTTCACATAATCCAAGGCCAAAGCAGCTTGCCCTCTAAGTAACTATTTTGTAGTCATTTACAGATGTAGATAGTAAAAAGCAGAAAGTTAAAAAGCACTTTAGTTATTAAAAACACATACAGAGTAGACATCAAGTGCTGGTGAAACAACGAAATCACGACGTTTCGGTTCCAATGTCGGAACCGTTTTCAGGTGAAGGGTTTAAAACATGTCAAACAACTTAAAAATAAAAATAAAAATTAATAAAATAACAGCAGAGCAGGGCCATGGAAATAAAACTTACAAGTTATAAGGATGCAAGGTTCCATGCTAAAAACTAAAATAAAATAAAAGTCTGCACAATTCGAAAGAATGTGCCAACAGTCACACTTAATCATTCGACCAGCAGACTTGGGTGAGTTAGACCATCTCCCAGGGTGTGGGAGAATGCATATGGACCTAGAAGTTGTTGCTGAAAATTGGCTTGACCCCGATAAGCCAGAAGTCGCCGATACCGCTTCTCACTGACTCACAGAGTGTCCAAGTTCACGCCCTGAGCTACGCCAAGAAGAGCCGGACAAAACACATAGACATTATTTACCATAACGTCCGTTAGAGAATTGAAGACTGAAGTGTAATCATCCGTTCCGTCCCCACAAGGTGTTACATGAACGTGCAACGTAGCGGATATACTTACCAAACCACAATCTGGCCAAAGGCACGAATACCTTACCGATCTACTGAGTGTCTTTCACTCCAGATAACACCCTTACGTCAGGGGGAACTTTGTTAGTGTTTGTGCTTTTCTTCAACTAAACTGGACTGAAGTGCACAAACTATAGCATGACCCAAGGGGCAGATAACCTTGTCTAAAAGATCCCCGTGTGAACATTGTGGTGCACCTTGAAAGGAACTGATAGGTAACGTGGACAACTAAAATAACAGGGAGCCCAATGAAGAAGGCTTCCCACTTCACTCTTGCTGACAGGGTCGGCCATTAAGCATCGTTTTTCCTTTTCCGTATTAATTTTACCTGAAAAATGTATCCTAGTTGCAGTAGTTACGTAAGTAAATTTATACAATTAATATTTGCCTATATTTTCCATGAATTAACTTCAACAGAGGAGTCAGTCAAAACATTATTCAGTGGCAGCAAACAACCTATTTGGGTTGAGGGAACATGCAGGGGAAGGGTTCGGTTGGGGAGATCAATGGAGAAGGACAAATTCTTGCAGTGGCACGTTCGGTACAGGGACCTATTTTTGATAAATATCTTCAAAACGACCGAAACTCTCGATTTGAAATTAGCACCATGCGAATGCTTTCAACAAAATAATCTCAATGCTGTTCTTGAACGTCAAAATCTGTTAATTGTGGGAATAATGATGCGAAAAAGGATATTTCATTTATCACAACTCTATCTCGCATGTAAAATCGTTCTGCGCAGAGACAGAATTTTACGACTTATTCTTGCACGTCACGCTAAACCGGTAATTATTGATTTAGCAATATGCAGGCTGCAGCGCCGTGTCATTGACCGTATATTTCATCAGAAGTTTTCTCACGAATAGAATTGTCAATAAAATATCCCACGCTCTAATCACTGCACGCATGATTATTGTGTAGAAAAGTTAATTAGGTTTCGACTGGAAAACCTCCCCCAACCTCAACCACCTTGTCCTAAGTGTTGAGCAATATCTAGTTGCAAAATTTTATGAGCTGTAGATAAATATAGTCGAGGGTTCACATAAACTGTCATTCCACTCTTCTGCAGCAAGACGAAGACAACTACACATCTCCAAAATGTCCCTTCTAAGTTGTTCATGCTTCTACCTGCTTGTAGTAATGATACATCAGTGCAATAGTGCTAATTTTAAGTACTTGGGGCCGACAAGAACTAAACCAAATGTTTCTGCCGTGAAATCCATCCAGAAAGTCCATTCGCGACTGCAATGCGCAGCTGCCGTTATCAAGAATAAAGCTTTGTTTTACAGGTAGGTCCAGAGGCTTTACTGAGAAATGCATCGTCCTACTGTCGGTTGAGTGACCATTTTTTTAATCCTCCTTTCTAATGTTTGCGGTTCAAATTTGGACAAGGCCTACCATCTACATTCACGCTGTTTTAGACACAGATATTTTATTTGTTGCGAGGTAATTTCTGATTTTTTTAATATAGTTTTCTCAAAGGGTGTTCAAATTTCCACATGAAAAGACACAAATACAAAAAAATAAATATATCCCAAATGTGGAATCAATACAGACAGTCACAGTAAATCATACAAATGTTCGTGAAACATAATAACATGATAGCAAAAAAATCATACACTATTTCCTTAAAAAAATATTACAAACTTTAAGATGGTAGTTATGGAGTCTTTTCGGTTTGTTTTGGCAGTATTCAGGTGTTGAAAGCTTTAAATATTAAGTACTTACAGTACTGGGATATGTATTATTGATTCACAGTGTGTTTGGTGATGTTGGCAATTTGTTTTTTGCTCATTTAAAGTAAGCGAATAAGTTCAGATGGGGTCCGGAATCACAGGATCTGGATAACAACGTTTGGCAACTAATAGGTTTGGAATACGGACCATCGAACCCTGGATTACGACCCAGACATCACATCCCTTCTATAATATCACTGTGTGTCGCAGAGGCAACCTGGACCACTGCGCTGTCATTGAGGTTGGAGCTAATGACCTAGCTGTGGACATGCCATTAAACCTCAATCCCCTTTCCCTGAACTCTCTCCCTAAATCCACATTTACATTTTCTGAACCCACTGTGAAGGCTATATAATCGTATTCAGAACTCAATTATTCAGAAGACTTGTTGCTGCCATTAACGGTGAGCAGATTCTCAAATATTTACTTAAATTTTGGAGGAATTATCTGAGTTTGTTTCAGAAAGTCCTTTTTCGTACCCTAAGCAATAAACAGTAGGCAACCATATTACTATGAATTCTGTCAATTCTTTTTTATTACTGTTAAATTACTTATTCAAGCTATAATAGCTTAGTTTGAGATTTGTAAAGATTCGAAATCTCAATTTTTTTCACAAGTGGCCAAACCAAAACTTGCCAAAACCAACACAAAACTAGTCAAAACTTTATAAATCTTAAGAATAAACAAGTTTATTACACTAAACGATAACAGTACAACAATATGCAATGCATAGGATAACCAACGGCGACGAGTGAGTTCTGTCAACAATCAACCAGTGGCGCAGCCAAGAGTTATTGTTGCCAGAACTGCCTCGATGCCGTTGGTTATCCTGCTTATACCAACCGCATATTGTTCGTGTCATGGCTGCAACAAAGAACAAATCGTGCTGACGTTCTTTAATTTAGAAGCTTGACAAGGTAGCAGTACGTGCAACAATGTTTACACAAAGACAACATTATTATTGTTTGTTTGGTGAAGGGTTCTGTAACTGAATTACGAAGTGCCCCATTACCGTTCATACCATGGAAACTCAACGACGAACAGACCCTTCAGACAACTTCTCTTAATTTTTTTTTAGCAGGAGTTGTTTGAAGGGGCTATTCGGCATTGAGTTTCCATGGTATGAACGGTGATGGGGTACTTCGGAATCGAGTAACATGAAATGCCAAACCCCAAACTTACCTAACTGACAATAACAACAAAACCCACACAAAACCACACGAAACTGACAATAACAACCCGCTTATCGGAACTTTTTACGAAAAAAATATAAGGTACCCTGCCGGCCCTCGAGCGAATGCAAGCACTGTATAGATGTACGGATTGTAACGCTACAAATCTACTGTTTTAAGTCGTTTTAACACATTTCCGCGCTCTAAAACCATCTGTCTTTGTATTAGGAAGGTGTTGGAGCCATTTGGAATAAATATCGTAAGGATAGCAAGGACCGTGGTAGCGGTCCTTATGTAAGCTTCAGCATGAACTTCCATGTTAAACGCCAAACTTTGAACCCTATAGTTTGACCCAGAATTGACATAGACCAACGAAATTCGGTATTTGGGGTCGTGTTGTAACTATTTCACTGCATTATAAATTTTAATGACAACAATCGACCCGTTCGGCGCCCACAGCATGACCATTTCTTGTTGTTGTTGTTCTTGTTGTTGTTGGAACTCTTTGCTCTCACTTGGAGATCGAACCACTGAACCGATTTTCAAATACTATAGTTTAAAACGTAGGTATGGACAAGGCCTAGGGCCTTTCGCAGGCTATTTTAATGTAACTACAATATTCTTGACACGGAAAGCCAAATGGGCTAGAACATTTGCTCTCACCTAGAAATCAAACCAATAAACCGATTTTAAATTTGTACAGCTTAAAATGTAGGTATTAACACCAACCAGGGCCTTTGAACACGATTTTGATGTGACTGCATTATTCTCGTCGGCAGAGCAATTATTATTGTAGAGCACTGGGCAAAAATCAATAATGTTGTTTTTCGGTCTCTTTGCCCTCACTAGGAGATCGAACTACTAAACCGATTTTCAAGTTCTATAGCTTAAAACGTAGGTACGGACAAGGCCTAGGGCCTTTAGCAGGCTATTCAACGAGAAACAAGAAAACAAATGGATTTTAGTATTAAAAACGCTTAAGCGTATAAAATACGGATGTAAGCCTTAAAAAACTTAAAACCCCTAAAGGAACAGATATTAGAAAAAAGACATGTAAGCCATCAGCGTGGCACTAATACGTGTAAAAGAAGCTCTAGGTTGTTTTTTGGATCACTGGAGATTCTTTTACACGTACTAGTGCGACGCTGATGGCTTACATGTCTTTTTCTAATATCTGTTCCTTTATGGCTTCAAGTTTTTTAAGGCTTACATCCGTTTTTAATATGCTTTAGCGTTTTTAATACTCGTCGAGTATGCGCCTAATGTAAACTTTAGCCCAATGGAAAGCTTTGTCTTTCGTCTGTGAAAATAATAATGTTGCGATTTTTTGCATAAGCAGTTTATGTATTTCTTTATGAAATTCTTGTTTGTTATGGCGTTTGAGCATCTTTTTGACTTGTCGAGTAACCATGATGAAGACAATGCGGACAATAATAGCTTACCAGGTTAAAGCAGCAAAAGATTCTGCTAACAAAGACGATGGTAGTTATAAAGAACAGTTAAGACACATGATTTCTGGTGAAACTATCGAACAAATAAAATCGTTCACTGTGTTTATTTATTTCTATGTGTGCCCTTCTACTCCTCTTGAAATAGTGGCCGCAAAAATTAGAGAAGGGATTGGAAGAAAGGAAATTTCTCCGAATTTCTCTTAGGCACATTCTTAAGTTCAAAGTTAGTTCCTAAATACCCATATAAAGGAAAAATGACCGTTTACAACAATCAGCAACAATACGTGACGTCAACCATTGTTGACCAAATTTGTTTCGTGATTTTCGCGAACGTCTATTAACAATGGTTAGGTGGCAACAAACTCCAGCAAGGAGCAAGTGAATTAAGGACTGGTTGTTCTCAGTAACAATCAATAAACACGCAGCTTTGGTCAATATATTATTATCCTCATCCGACAGACACAAGCAGAGTACAGGCATTACAGGTACGGGATGACATTTGCAGACGATTGGTGAAAAAATAATAATAGTCCAAGTCTTATTCAAAGAGGTGCAGCAATAAGGAATCCCTTTGAGCGAAGCGAGACGACACCAACGAAGCGAGCGAAGCGAAGGATGTGGCTAGTTAATTTTAATGAAGGTTCCAACGTTTTTTTCAATTTTAAAGTAGCCTATAAAATGATTGAATTAGCAAACTAGCATTTTTAAAGTCTTAAAACGCATAATGCACTCATTAATTTACTGTGGTTCAAGACATTTAAATAAAAATACTTGCTTAAAATTTTTTTTATTTTGGTTTGTGCCAGTACATTTGCCAGACTATAATTCACGAATTTGTTAATTTGCTGTGGTTGCTAAAACTTATTTAAAAAAAAATTCTTTCTTAAGGTTTTTTTTTTTTATTTATGTATTGCTGGTCTATAATAATCATGGATGCATCCGCCATATTATTGCTCAGAGCCGATCCACCATTTTAATACAATAGATCGGCTCTCAGCACTGCAAAGGCGGACATATTGCACTATACTTTCTTGTTTCATTATTGCGCTCCTGTATCGTTACATTGTTAAAAGAGGACTGAGAGGCAAAAACCGGGTAATAAATAGAGAACCTTTGTTGGTTAACTGTGTTATGTGCAGGGTGGTCCAAAACAAATTGACAACCGAACTTTTTGTAAGTCCAACCTTTCTAGTTAGCATCCCTCAGAACCAGGATAGGACAGAAATCAAATCTAATGCAACGGGAAGATGTCTGTTCTCTCTTGTTTCTGAGGGGCGCTAAAGTTAGACTGAAAAGTTGGACTTAGAAAATCCTGGGTCGTCATCTTTTTGTGGATAACCCTGTATAGGATATTACCCGTTTTCCGAGTGTTGAGAGCTAACAATGTCGAGACGCGCAGCGTCGAGACATTGTTTAGATTTCAGCACGAAGAAAGCGGGTGATATCCCATTTATTACCCAGTTTTTGCCTCTCAGTCCGACGATTGTTGGCTGCGTTTGGTCGCGCTCGGTGAATGTGTGTGCTCGCGCTCGGTGAATATTGCAGGCGGAGTCGTAGTTCTTGTTCCTTTTTTTTGTTACGGCAAAACAAGTTATGGAGTTTGAAGATCTATTTGACTTATTGAGTAACCATGATGAAGACAATATGGACAATATTGGCTTATCAGGTTAAGCTGCTAACAAAGACGATGGTATATAATAAAGAACAGTTAAGAGGCATGTTTTTTGGTGGAACGATTAATTTTAATGAAGTTGCAACGTTATTTTTAATTTTAAGTAGACTGTAAAATGATTTAATTAGCAAACTAGCGGATTAAAAAGTCTTAAAATGCATAATGCACTCGTTAATTTACAGTGGTTCATGATATTTAAGCAAAAAATACTTGCTTAATATTTTTATTAATTTGGTCTGTACCATTAATGCCATTCCAACTGCCAGTCTATAATTCACGAATTCGTTAATTTGCTGTGGCTGCTGACACTTATATAAAAAAATTCTTTAAGGTTTTTTAAAATTTATGTATTGCCGGTCTATAATAATCATGAATGTATCCGCCATTTTGATGCAAGAAATCGGCTCTCGCACTGTACGTTCTTGTTTCGTTGTTGCGCTCCTGCATCGTTACATTGTTAAAAGAGGACTGAGTGGAAAAAACCGGGTAATAATCGTCGTTGTGCGATAACGGATGCTTTCCGAATCTTTTGCAGTGATGCGGTAAGACAATAAACGTGTAATTACTGGAGGAAAAGCCAAATAGGCTCCATTACTGATAACTAAACATGTAAACAAATAAACAATTAAAAATATTGAAGAATATGACCATGACGGATGCTTGCGTGATGACGATGACTTCAAAATGTTGAATGCGGTAAAATAAATTAAAAATAAACAAGACAAACTGTTGTGGCAGCATGACTAGTATTAGGCTACTCTGGGAGGCAACTGCCTTTATTGGGTAGGGTGATAACTATCCACCAAATAAATAAAAAATTATAAAAAATATGACAGATGGTTGTGTCAGCATGGCTAGCATTAGGCTTCTAGGGTAGGCAACCTTCATTGGGTAGGGTGAGAGCTAACCACCAAATAAATAAAAAATATTAAAAAACATGACAGACGGTTGTGTCAGCATGCTAGCATTAGGCTTCTCTGAGAGGCAACCTTCATTGTGTAGGGTGAAAACTATCCACCAAATAAATTAAAAATAATTAAAAATATAACAGACGGTTGTATAAGCGTAGCTATTATTAGGCTTCTCTGGGAGGCATCCTTAATCGGCTAGGGTAACAGCTTTCCACCAAATTAACGTAAAATGTGTTGGAATAACAAATAAATATTACTCATTTATCGGTTTGGTTATATTACGCATAAGTACAAATAATTATGAAATCAAGCGTTAATAATCATAAAATTTGCTTCATCGGTTTGCAACCTTCATCGGGTAGGGTGAGAGCCGTCCACCTAATTAACGTAAAATGTGTAGGAATAACAAACAATTATACAAAACAAATAAATTAAAAATAGACAAAAATATGACAGACGGTTGTCTGTCAGAAGCAACCTTCTTCGGGTAGGGTGAGCGCTATCCACCAAATAAATTAACGTAAAATGTTTAGGAATAAAAACAAAATATTACTCATAGATTGGTTTGGTTATTTTACTCATACGCATAAATAAATATTACAAACAAGCATTTGCTTGTATCGTTGCATTCTAGCTTTATTCCGAAATACCCTTTCAGACAACAACACAACTTTTCCTTCGACAAACTTTTCTTATTTCATTGTTGGCAGAACTCAGAATCCACTAGTGGGTTGTGCCAAAAATGGCTTTCTAACAATGGTTCATTGTTCGAAATCCACGACGAGAATATGCGTGTGGTATAAGTACGTGCCGACACTCCACAAGAGCTGATGTGCACATGTGACATGTAGAGTACCATACAAGAAAGTTTCAAACATTGTAGAAAAAAAAAGTATTTCAAAATTTTATAACATACTTCTGTGTTTTATCGTTGGGTCCCATATGAATCTAAATAAATTAAGAGCAAAACAATGAAACAAACAAAGATGAACGAAGGCGGCTTGTTAGGTACGATAAAGGGTATTACAAACACTATATCCGGTCTGTGTTAGATAGTAAGATGTCCTGCCAACAACGGATAAAAAAAATATTTTTTTTTATTAAGCTGTTTAGCTCGGGCACCCAACTAGTGTTATTTTACGTCGTAACCTTTTCAAATTATGAGAAATCTTCCGTTTTTACCCTTCTTTACAACGTCTTACCTTTCTTGCAATCTTCTTCAGAACATTCCCGTTTGTTTGTCTCCATTTTCAGATCTTGCTTTTAAGTTTATTTTTTCTGGCGATTTTCGGAACAGGAAGAGTCAATAGCTTGCAGGGGCTCAGTGAATGACTCAAAAAAGCTGTCGTAAATCGTCTTTGAAAGCCTCTTTACCTGTCATTTACTTCATAATATATTTTGTAAATTTCTTACGAGGATTAATCACTTTTCGCTTATCATCCATGATATTTACTCCAGCTTTTTTTATGCGTTTGCAATATTAATTTGAAGCATCCTTTCGTTTTATGGAATGTTAGATATCAGAATGGACATTCCAACATAATTAGACCTCAATTCGATAAAATTCAAGTTTCCGTCTGCGTGATTTTCGTAAATGTGTTTCAAGTTTAATACGTCGTGAACAGGTAACACGAGCAGGATTGTGTTGTCAGTTTGGTGTTTCCAGAATCCTGGTGCAAGACTGGCTGCAGTATACACTAGCATTGGAATGAATGTCCAAGGCGTAAAACCTTTCCATTACATTTTGTTTATCGATCAAGATGTCCTTAAATACGATGGCATGACGAACGGATAAATCCAAGTTTTAGGTTGGAGTTGATTCTGCTTGTGAACTGAGGAAAATGGCAATTTTCTTACCAAGGCATGCTTCGAGGTCAGAAAACACAGCTTGTAGTTCAATGCTTTGCCTGACAAAAGAGTGTTGCTGTAAACATACAGCTTATCGTAAGCTACGCGACCGCACTTAATCACAAAAAAATAAGCAAATTGTTCCGTTTCCCTCAGTGTGACACTCCGATATCAAGCAACGTATATTCAATGATAAAACGGGATGTTTACCCTCGTCATGACGGAAACCATATTTTATTACTATAAATATTTCTTAAATCTTACAAATGACCGTGGCTGTAAACAATTTGGACAGTGAACGGAATGGGAAGGTTTGATTTGACATTCAACTTTCATTTCTTCTAGTAGCCTGTTGCTTCTGTTGGCCATTAAATTCGGACGCCATTAAATTCTCACTTCACTTAAATAATTTGTTAGTCTTGTTGGAAAAAAACCTACGTATATTTACTGGAAATAAATCCCAAAATTTAACTTTAAATTGTCAAATCGACGGTACAGTTTGCTTGTCGATTCTAATTTTCTCTTTGAACTAAAAGCTGCGCTTTTATGTAACATAGTTTTTATTGGATTACGGAACGAAGACATTCCTATCCAAGAAAAATTATTAATAAGGACGATGATTAGAATAAAAATTATTTTTTGAATTGCGGAGCGTTTAGGGGTCTCATACAAATTTGAGAGATATGGAATGACACCAACAGTACAATACGTCATGATAATAATCACCTGTAGTTATTTGTATAGTTATTTATATAAACAAACAATGAATGCCCACAGTAAGTCCAAATTCTGGTTTTTTTTTTCTTTTGTATAAGTGACCAATGCATAACGCTACGATCACTTAAATCACGTTAAATCGTTCCCGAACTAAATTTAACCATTATGCAAGCATTGTGAAGTTTTCTTGGTTGTTTCTTGTTAGTTATTTAGCCAGCGAATCCATTTTGATACCCAAAATAGCTGTAGAAATAAATAATAATAAAAAAACAACAAAAACAGAGATTTGTTTGAGGATGTTATAACACGGCAACTGTGTTATTCACCCAATGACTGAAGAGAAAACAAATAGCCATGTACGTATAGTTTAACGTAGTGTAGAAGCATTAGACTTAACTGTAGAAACGTAGAAAAACTGTGAATGACGGATTGCCGGCTTAGTATTCTCACTACACGGAATTTTATTCGCTGATTTTGGCACGATAGTTGTGATTATGCACGTGTAAAAAAATCTATACTGAGTAGTAGCCCACTTTATACCTATGTTGGTAACAGTTTGCCAAATAAATTCTGTTCATTGTTGGAAACAGTTTGCTGAATAAAATCAGTTCATTATGCACGAGTTCTTATTTTTTTCTGATGTAGTCGTAAGATATCTAAAGATGACCATACAATGCATAGGTAATTAATTACAGTTGTCAATTTCAACCTTGAGGTGTACGTTTAACTTTTTAACGGATTTTGACGAAATTCGTAGACGAGTGGCAAATTTCGATAAACCTAGTTAGTGTCCAATTCCATGTAAAGCGTGCAGCATTTTGCAGTTTGGTTGGGTTGCAGTTTTACACAAACTGATGGATAAACAGGACAAATAAAACAAAACTGATGCAACCCGCTCTACGTTGCCTTTTGGACTTTTGTCTGACTGAATAAGCAGAGAATTGAAACCAGAGGCAGAAGTCGTATTGCTTAGCCATACTGACACGGCCGACTGACGTGGCTTAGCGGTAGGACTTCGGCCTTTTGTTTCACTCTAGCACTCTTGGCGTTTTATTTAATAAAAATTATAAAATTAAAGGCAGTTTGACATTTAAATACAGGAGGTAACGTAAACAGGTTTGCTTACGTATTTATTTGACACTTGTTGAACCCATTTCCGTCCTGTTTATCCCTAATTTCACGCTTTACTGTTTTTCACTTGGTGTGGCAAGGAAACAAGCGTCTCTCCAGTGACAATTAAACGTGTATGTTTAATTGTTTATATGTATATGGGTTGAATGCTGCCTATGGACGGTTTCTTTTGCTCGTGTTAGTATGGAACAACGGTAGTACTTCGATCAATGGTTTCAGAGTTCGTACGTTCAATTCCCCGCTCAGGAGTCTGACATTTAGTTCAAAAGGCAACATAAATAGGTTTGTATCTGCATTAAGATGGAAGAACAAGGTGAAGTTAAGGCGAACAGCGAGAGACTGAATCTAACCAGAGACTGAAAACCCCGCGACGTCAATGTTATAATTCGAATAATGGTCAACGAATTGATTAGATAAGATAGACAAGTCAGATTGGCCTGACGTTTCTTCCTTCTACAAAATCTTATAATTTCTACTGATGACTACACATAATTTCTTTAGTTGTATACTAATAAAAAAATTTTTTTATAAATTGGTTACAGCGTAGATACAAACGGCACTTGCGCCATGTACAAAACTTTAGATGATGCTTATGACTCGTGTGGTGATGAACTTAATGGGGAACGGATTGTGTACATGCAGGTAAGTAAATATCGTGTGGTCACAACTTCTGATAACCTATACTGCATATACCGCTCAATTGTTAAGCTACTGCTTGATGCATAGGTTAGTGCCCTCTTTCATGGCAATGAGCTAAACGATGCATTAGCCCCTGCTGGGCCTAGACATATCTGATCTCAGTACTGGGAAACCGAGTAATAATATGTACCTTAAGTGAAACGGAAGGCCGTACCGATGACCACAGAGCCAATTCTTACCTTGGATATCTTCTTAGACAAGTTCTTAGGAATCCGAGATATTTCAGATTTGAATTTGCCGATCAAGTTACCTATTTAGTCAATAATTATAGCTAATGCTAGGCAAAGAGTTTATGTAGTTATGTGAAATTAATTAAGTCCAACTTCTAGAAATTCACAGGCCCAAAAATGAACCAATCGAATTCCATTGACGAGTCTATTTTACTTACCGTAATAGAGTAAGACTTTGTTCAGTAAAAGAGGTGCACCCCCTCCCCCCCCCCCCATCCTAATTACATTTTCTACCTGTCCCTCTATGGAGAAATGTGTCTGAGACTTTCGCTCCATTTGGCGAATTCACCAGGGAACAAGTCCTAGTTAATGCATACAGGAACATGTAAATTGGATGAAAGAGACAAACTGTGTAGTTGGTGGAATATGTATGACTAATTAATGGGATTTGAAAAGAATGGTCTGTGTCTTTTACTCACTTTGATAAAGTAAGGCACAATTTTGTAAAATGGTATGATTTGTTCATTAAGGGGAATACTCGACTAACACGCATTTGAAATCTTTTCCAGCCAAACACCAGTGTCCACAACACGGCAAAAGGTAAGACTATATTATAGATGATTACGCACACTGTGCTGATGCTTTGCAATAGTCTGTCTGAAGAATCTTTAGTCATTTATTTGTTGTTTAATGTATGTTTTATTCCAGAAGAGAATGTTGCCTTGTTAAAATCAAGCAAACAAAGTGGTACAGATAGAGAAGGTGTTTCCCTGCTGGCCAATGACGGAAACTCAACGAAACAAATAGAGAGTACTCCAGAGTTCTACTGTGCTCAAACAGGTACTGTGCACAAATAAACTTCTTTTTAACCTCCTTTTAAAACACAGATCAGTAATATTTATCATACAAACAGTGCTGTTTTTGTTGCTAATTTCTGTTCTTATCTGGAGATTTCACGAATGAACCAGTTTTAACTTTTTACAGAGATAATACTGTATTCTTAAGAAAGTTATTTTAATCTTACTACAATTATAGTTAATTAGAAAACAGCCATCACGTGTCAACTGAATCAATCGTATTAGCTGATAAAAATAAATGGATTCTTCTAACGAAAAATGCTCGAAAAGGGAGAAATAATTCCTAAGAGAACCCGGGAAACCCTAAAGAACTTGTAAGACCACAAACTTACAAAGTACCTTAACTAAGCCTGAAGCCGATGGGATATTGCCGGATTCCATTACCCAGTGCTGTAACGACGGCGGTCAACGATGCTATTTAGGAGGTATGGTATTAACAATTGCGTCTGTTATTGAAATAAAAAGACATAAATCGCTGGAAATAATATTAAGGAAAATAGGAACTTAGCCAACAGCGAAAATCATACACTAAAAATACCGTAGTTCAGTGAGTCAACTTTATGCACTTACGTTTCGTCGGAGTGGTATGACCCGGATTCGAACTGGCTATACCCAGTTCGCCCTCAGGTCACTTGCATAGTGCCTTAATCGCTATAGCCACATCCTCCACTGGCGTCAGTGGAGGATGTGGCCATAGCGATTAAAGCTACAAAGCTACAAATCGCTTTCGACATAACTCAACGAAATGATAACATTAGATTACCTCATTTTAACCACTAGCGGACGGTAAGCAAACAGGAAAAAACAAAAAAAAAACAAAAGGATTCATTAACGACTCGTATTCGTTTCATGCGAAAAAGAATACTTGGAAGAATTTATCCAGCATGGCGACCAAACTGGCGTTTACACTACGTAGATAATCCTAAATGTGAAAGCTTAAATCGCCACATCATCAGGAAAGTATTTGTATAAAAAGAAAGTGGACAGTAGACGACGTGTTTATACTATAACACCGAACAATACGACGGCTTCGTATAATAATTTAGGGAGTTCTGGGATTGCTATGGAAACTGAACTCTCCATCCCGTGTTGCAAGAATGATTAGGCGTAACCTCGAACGTATTTCTGGCCATAATTGTCGCTTAAGAATTTAAAACGGCAGCTGAAAATAATTTGCCTAAACGTAAGAGCTTTAGAATTATTTAAATACTATTTTCAGACTCAAGCTAACACCATCTGACCTACAATCACAATAAATCAACTTTTAATGCATTAGTGTAAGCAGCTGTAGTGTGTGCCTGAGGTGTGCGCTTTAACATTGTCGTAGGAGGCACCATAGGGAGCTGCTGGTCTGTCGAATCTTTTGTTTATTATAAATTACGTTATTGACGATTGTTTGGCTTGCAGTTAAATGCTTTATAACTAATATTTTAGCAAAGATACTCTGCAATAAATGTAAACAATGTAAGCATTATTGGCGCTGGCACGCTTTTGCCAGCTTAACCACGGCGGATAACGTGGCATTTTAATTTTAGACAGCGGCGATGTAGAAGAGGTTGCAAAAAAACGAAACATAAATTAAAATATAGGAGCTCACGAAAGTCTCTTAAAATTAATAAGAAACGCAGCTTATGCTTACCAAAAAATAAACGATAAAATGTAGAAAAAGACCAGGAAAGAACTTCACACCAAAACGTAAAAATCCCAAAAGCAGCCGAGCGAGTGTTGCACCAAGATTTTTAAGGAACTTTCGCAAGTGTTGAAAAATCATTAAAGTGGTACTATCACCTAGCTTTCACCGATTGAAAACCGTACGAAAATTTGGCGCCTTTAACGGTAATTTTATTGTTTACCTTTCACCTTGCTCCCAGGTGCACGAGGGTGTCCCAAATTTTCAATCATTAATTAAGGAAGTCGTAGCTTATTTGTTCATGTTTGCTTATTTGTTCTGACAGCAATAAATGTTGCCAGATTCTGCAGACTTTCAATCGATGATAGTGCCACTTTAAAATGAGAGTAAACATACATTTAAAATAAATTTCTATCAGCTCCGCATATACAATAGGCCCAAAGCTTGTTTCCTAGTTAACGAAAATCTCTTCCGCAGGTGTTAGAGGTGATACCTTTCCATGGTGGCGAGTCGATTTGAAGAAAGAATACGGCATTTGGAAAGTAATTATTCATAATGCAGAAAGCAACAGAAGTAAGTATGATCAGTACAAAATTGTTCGCGGTCAGTTTTAGTTTCACACGACCTAAAGGCTTAATAATAGATTGAAAAAATGGGCTCAAGTCTGTACGAAAGTCATTACAAGTTACTAGGTTTACGTGGCAAGTGTTTTGGTGGCAGATAGGTGGTTTGGAGCAGGTTTGTGTAGACAATGACAAACAATGTTCTAAATTTTATTTTTGGTATTCAAATTTGTTGCTAACTAATTGGATTGTCGAATGCAAAAATGAGACAACAGAATGAAAAGCCTAAGTAATGTCAAATCATATCAAAAACCAAAACTGGTAAAAGGAGCCACCAATAGGGTGGAGTGAAAAGGCATTTTTTGTTTTTAATCCAATACCGCGCAAAAGGTGCCTTATATGATAAAAATAAGCCCTGTACATTTTTTTTTATTTCTGACAACATCTTCTGCCTCCCCAACGCCTTTGAAAATCATGAAAAATGACAAATTTTTTTAGTAAAAACCATATTTTAAATTTTATTCATATTTTTTTTCAAAACTCAATACTGCAGAAAAGCTACCTTGTATGGAGTTATTAACGCTGATTTTTTTATTTTGATCTTACAATATCTTCTGCCTCCCCTACGCCTTTGAAAATCACGAATATGTGAAATTTTTGATAAAAGCCATAGTTAAATTTTTTATATTTATTTTTTCACAACTCAATAACGCACAAAAGTTACCTTATTTGATAGATATTAACACTGTATTTGTTTTATTTTGATCTGACAATATCTTCTGCCTCCCAATGCCTTTGAAAATCACGAAAATGTGAATTTTTTACAAAATATTTTTTTTACTTTTTATTTTATTTTTTTAATTGCACAAGATGTTCACAGTAAACAGCTTGGGCAATTAAAAATAAAAATGAATAAAAGGTAAAAGAAAAGTTTTGCAAAAAAAATTATACTTTCGTAATTTTCAAAGGCGTTGGGGAAGCACAAGATATTGTCCGATCAAAATAAAATAAATATAGTGTTAATAATTATCATATAAAGTAACTTTTGTGCGGTATTGAGTTTTGAAAACATAAATATGAAAACAATTTTAAACAGGGCTTTTAGTCAAAGTTTCACATTTTCATGATTTTCAAAGGCGTTGGGGAGGGAGAAGATATTGTCAGCTCAAAATTAAAAAAAAAAAAAGAGGTAATAAATATTATATAAGGTAGCTTTTGTGAGGTATTGAGTTTTAAAAAAAAATAAATATGAATAAAATTTAAAATATGGTTTAAAGTAAAAAATTTGTCATTTTTCGTAATTTTCAAAGGCGTTGGGGAGGCAGAAGATATTGTCAGAAATAAAAAAAAAATGTACAGTGTTTATTTTTATCACATAAGGCACCTTTTGCGCGCTGTTGGATTAAAAAAAAAACAAATTGTCGTTTCACTCCACCTTAGCCGCCAAGTTCCGAACGGTTCGGTCCTTCAAAGGAGTGATATCAACAGACCAACACATTCGCCAAGTTAATCGCACCACTTAATAGTTCGAAGGTTACATGAAAACTAGAACATTGCTACTTTCGGTAGCAATGTTTAAGTTTTTATTTAACGTACAAAGGATTATTTGATGCGATTAAGTTGGCGAATGTTTTTGAGGGTCAGATTTTGCATTGAAAGCAGCTTAGCTGGCATTCCTACACGAGTTAATTTTTGTTAGGTGGGTCATTGCTCTTGATTTGAACACAATTTAAGCGTTTATACCGCATTATTTTATCCAAGGACCTGAAATGTGCTCAACTCTGCTACAGGATATAAGAAACTTGACGCTATAGCGTCGCGTTACAATGGTTTACAACCTCGACAATTGAATTGATGTGATGTTTGTTGCCTAACTTGGCGCGACGTACTAGCGTGTCTCTACGTAAGACATTCTATACAAGTAGCCTTCAAGAATGAGCAACACAACAAAAAAAGATGCAACACATTAATGCCAACGGGTGAATGCTGCAATCGCAATTCATTCTCAGAATAATATTGAGAATTATTCGAATTTTGGCTGGTTTACTGAATTAGTTCATTCCCAGTGAATCTATTAGGTCGACTGACTGGTTTAATTTTTTTTCAGGAGTTCTTTTGAAAAAATATCCAAGAAAGCGCACAAAACCAATAATTAACACACGACGTTCGATTCAGATTAGAATAGTTTTCATGGGTAAAATGCAAATAAGGAAAGAAAAATGGTCATTTTTGGGGCTTTTATCAGACTGTCGTATCACACTGTCCAGACAAAATAGGCAAGCATAAAAAAATCGAAACTGTGGTAAACAATTGAACAAGTAATTTATCATTTCTAAATCTTTAAAACCAAGAGCATAGGTACGAACCTTAGTGATGTCAGTATAGACTTCGACCCGTACCTGCCAACAGGGTTCAAACCATTTCTCTTGCCTAAACAATAAAAAAAATAGTTTTCTTGTTATCCTGTTTTGTGCATTATGGCCATGGTTTTAACCCTTTCCGAATTTTGGTCATTGCTACTTTTGTCCGGTGATGATGGGGCAGTCTGACGATCATTTACTTGTCAAGTAAATTATATATATTTGTATTTTACACTTGAAAATGATTCTGATCTTAATTGAAACTTCATGTGTTTAATAATTGGTTTGTGCACTTTCTTAGATATTTTTTAATTCATGTCTACAGGTGCTACTTTTATTTTATAAATTATTTTTGTAGGGCAACTTGTGGTCGTTGGTTTAACTGGAAAGTTTTAAAAGACTAAAACAATTGTATGGTAATTTTGTGTCGGTCTTTGTCTGCATTGATAGGTTTTCTTTCAGTATAAAATAGTGAAGAACAGTGGAAATATTTTTGGGGCGTTCGCTACTTTTGTAGCACTTTTTTGACACAATATCGCGAAATGTAACTTTAATACAATAAGTTTTCTGCATTAAATTGTCGGTTTGAATTGGTAATGTATCCAGATTGTATATCATTCGTTCATTAGTGACGGTGTAATCTTTTTATACGACACATAAATTTAATTAGTTATATGAACTATATTTAGATAATTCATAGCATATAATTGATTCTATTATATCAGTCACCTGATTCGAACGGTCGTTCTGTTTCTGATGTAGGCTACATGTGTGCCCATTTTATAGAGGTTCCTCGGGGACTCGACACAGAGGTCGTGATGCGTGTTTGTTCTTCGTTTTTTTTTGGTATGCATTGCATAGGACAAAAGTCAAAATTAAGGGATATTTTAATTGTTTAATTTAACGTATTTACATAATACGTCACTGTGTTCTTAACATCACAATTACTCGGCCGAGTGAGAGATGCTGTAATACATTAGCTTATTTTAGATATTCTCGTTTCCGTCTTACAGCAATTCTTGAATATGAACCAAGCAAACATGATGCAAAAATAGAAGCGATTTCCGAAGCGAGCGAAAGAATTAAACATTATTTTTACCTTTATCTCTGTCTTTTCTGTCACTACGTGTTGAAAAATGATAAAAGAAGCGACAACATTATTTCAAAACGTGCCAAACTGGGATTAAAAAGGTAATGATTTTACCATTTGTTGGCGGAGTGGGCGAGCAAATCGTAAACTATAACGGTCACCAAATTGTAAAATGTTGGTTGGTCCGTTGGTTGGTTGCACATTTTTAGTCTGGATGGAACCCAAACGAAAGATCGGATTGTAATGAAATTTGGTACAACGCTTGATATCCTAGTTAGTATTGCTGAGCCAAAATTTGCTATAAATCAAACAATTATTACGGGGGAAATAAAAAATTTTCGAATTTATTTTTTACACTCATCATTGTAAATTTGGATCGTGACTATACTATCCTTCAAAAAAGAAGCAACATTCATGAATCATGTGAATCATCGATTGTTTTCGTTAGGTACGGTGCGCCTTGCAGCTACCTGCTTGCCAAACGAATGTTGCGTTTTGGTGCGCCTTTCAGCAGCATGCTGTACGAACGCTTGGTCGAATAGCTATTTACAGTGCAAAGCGTCTACTGTTTAAGGGTGGGGGTCAGGGTGGGATGAATGAAGCAAACATAGAAATTATTCGAAAAGTGTGGCCAAAACCAACTTTATTTTACAATTAACTTAAAAAAAAGGCATCGCGATTTGGGGGAAGTGTGGGGGAGAGAGGAAAGAGAGGGGTGGAAGAAGAGAATGAAAAAGAAGTTTATTCCTCAAGGATGAATAAAGAAAACCTCGAAATTATCCAAAATATGTGACCAGCCCAATTTTATTTTACAGTTAACTTTAAAAAAAGGTGTGGAAATGGGGAGGGGGGGGGGGGAGAGAATGAAAAAAAAACTTAAAATTTATCTGGAATGTGTGGCAGTCCAATTTTCTTTTATATTTACCATAAAAAAAAGTGATTGGGAGGAGGGGGGCTGGAAGAAAAGATTGAAAGAAAAACTTATCAAATATATCTGAAATGTATGCCAGTCCAATTTTTTTGTATTGGACTGGCAGTCATTCCAGATAAATTTGATTTTTTTAAACTTAAAACTTGAAGAAAAAAGGTGGAGAGGAAAAGAAAAAGGGCTGAAAAAAAATTTGTCAATTTATATTGAATGCCCCCCAATCCAATTTTTTTTTAATTAGCTTAAAAAAAAGGTTGGGGGAAGGGGTGGGGGAATTTCAACAAATTTCATTTTTATTTCATCTGAACAAGTTTTTTAATTCTCTTTTGGTTCATTTGGAGGCCCTGAAAATGGCCGGTTTTGCTCCTTATTGAGGAAAAAATCTTGCTGTAGTGAAGTCAAGGGGGGCTTCTGAAAACACTTCGTGAGTATCAATTCATGGAGAAGCTGCTAATGGCTGGAAAACGAATGTTTGACAACGGCTGGTCCACAAACTTGTTTAAAACATTCACCATTCATTTCGTCTTGGATCGGAACAAGAACGGGCTTATGGGAAGAATAGGTGTCTCCTCACCGATCAATTTCATGTTGCGCTAGAATTACGTAAAATGCTCAGCTGAACAACATTTTCCCATACCATTTTTGGGGCAAAGGCTTAGTTTGGCCGTCAGAAATTAATGAAAGCCGCACTTTAGCACTGACAGACATACAAGAGTTCCATGTTCCCAGCCGACATCTTTTTCCCGTAAACAGTTCACATAAGTGGGTTTTTATTGTCAGTTTAGTTTGGTTTTGTTGTTGTTGTCGTTAGGTTAGGTTATAGGTACCGGCTTCTGTTTGGCGTTTCACTTGTAATTAACTGGTTGGGGTTTGGCGTTTCACTTGACGGACTTTGGCCCAGTTGATGCTTTCCTGCGCGGCGCCATGTGCCTCGAGCCAGCCTGCCGGCAACAAGATGGCCTCACAGCCTACCTCCCGTAGTGCTAACTTTGGACCTAAATCACGGCCAAACGATGCGTTTGCCCCAAAAATGAAAGAGGAAAACATTATTCAGCTGGTAATTCTTAGTTCATTAAAAAAAAAAAGAAAAAAATCGGACGAGAGACACTTATTCTTCCCATGTTCCCAAGAACGTAGCGTTTGACACGAAGCCGTTGAGCTTCCCGCATGATTCAGATAGCTGCCTCTTCCCGGTCGGGATCTGCCTGGAGCGAATGATGTTCCATCGTTATGCCATTGTTTGGCCCTTCCGTGGTGTGCATTCACGAAATACGAGTTTCCTATTTTCTGAGCGTAATTGTTTAATTTGTCATAAATGCCTTTGACGTTGGGCAACAATTTCAGGTCGTCAATGAAAAATTTACGCATGGCAACTTTGCCGTACTTCATTTCATCAGCTTCGAAAGCAGTATTCGACACAAAGACGACTTGCTGCCTTTTATACTCTATATTTGAGATTAGCTTCAAATAAATGCTATCAATATAGAATAATTACCATCTTGAAAGATTTCTCCTATAGTAGCTCGAAGAACAGGCAGTTTAAACTCCGCCATGTCAGTGAAGGCGAGGGATGCGGTCGCTTCTTACCCGGTATACAGAACGTTGGCCTCCCGGCTATTGCTGCCGTTTCGTCGGCTACTAACGCAGCTTTTCCGCCGTTGACTATCTTCTCCATTTAAAAATGGAAACGTTCGTTGTCGTTGCAGTTCGTTCTAGAAATCACAACACTAGCAGCTTCTCCTTAGCTCCTGAAGTAATAAAAGACGTTCCACACTATTCCCCTTGCTTGGCTATGTAAAGTTTCTCCCTTCTTGCTCACGCTTAAGCGAGCCCATAGAGTTAGATATAATATATTGGCGCCATATTGGACTAACTGTTTGGCGCTTAAATTGATGACGTCATGGTCGATGACGTTTTGTTCCAGGCCTAATCAATCGCCGCGCAATGACCATATAAGGCAAACCGTTCTTTCTTGAAAGGTACTATAGTTAATGAATTCCGACAAAGCATATACCATGCTGGTGGCAGTAAAGTGAACTTTAAAAAACACGGCAAATAAAATTTGGGTTGATTCTTTCTAGCTGATAACCTTTTTCGACGTAACTCAATGAAATAATAATATTTGATCGTTGCAATTAACTACTACAGGAAGAACGCAACCATAAAAAAAAAAGGATTCCGATAACAACACACACTAGTTTCATTTGAAAAAAGAATGCTTGGAGAAATTCACTTCAGCATGGTGACGAAAGTGGCGTTCAAGAGGCTACTAGCAATGGGAATCCTGAATATGATACCTGAAATCGTCGTATCAAGGCGAAGCTGTTCATATAAAGCAAAATTATAGACAAGACGACATGTTTACAGCACAGCACGAAACTATATGTCTGCCTCAAATAGTTTAAAGACTCCTCGTTGCCACGGTAACATGAAGTCTCGAAACCGAAACCGTGCTGGATGAAGGAATACGCTTCACTCTGGAAGACAACTGTTGGCAGCTGCCACTTACGAAATAGGCAAGTAAAGATTAGGCCTAAACACTAAAAATAGGCCTAAAACTAAAAGTAGGCGTAAAATCTAACACATTTTATTACCAAAAATTATGATTGTTATTACTTTTTGATTAGTCTACATAATAGAGATCGCTGTTGCAGTAGGTGATAGAGATGTGTGCCTCAAAATTTTCGTTGGTGAAAATGTCAAGTTTTATACGAATCTTCTAATGAATGTTAAAAACTATCGTAGCCTACTGATGATTAGTTGTTTTAAACAATGTACGAATTATTGGCGGTGGCAGCTCAAACAGCGGTGGCTGTATCTGCTGTACTTTACTTTTAATCGCGATGGCGATGGCCCACAGCATTAGTGTGGGCTATGAAAAGAGGCTAAAAATAACTAAACAGAAACTAAATGCTGCAGCAAATGAAAGCCTATTAAAATAAATATGATACGTAGCTTAGGCCTATATACTTGAAATATAAAAGATAAAATAAGAAAAAGGCCAGCACAGAGCATCAGTACGTCACACCTAACGGCAAAGAACCCAACTTAGCCCAAGTGAGTGTTGCACCCAGATTTTTAAGAAGCATTAGCAAATATGATATCGTTATTAAACTAAATATAAGTTTGAAATGAAGATCTGTTCGCTCCGCCTACTGTAGGCTCATAGCCTGTTTCCTAATAATTACTTTCTGTATTCTTCACGTTAAAAGAAATTGCAGTCTAGCGTATTATGGCAAAGGGCTTGGTGGTGTTCGTGTAGTACTAGAGTCCGTAAGCTTTATAGACCAGGTTCCTTTATAATTTTTACTAAAAATCGGCCTATCCCTTCAACGAGAAACCGAATGTGTCCGAAAATATTTTTGTAGGAATTTCATCCTCGTGGGTTTCATGCACCAAGTTCAAAAAAAAAAATAATTGTGACCGTTGTAGTGCCCTCCACAGACGAACAGAAACACAAAATTAAAATTCAAGAAATTATGCTACCTTGATCTCTTGGCTCGCTCCGCCAATTATTTTGATTTATATTTGTATATTTTATTCATATTTGCTTGCAGCTCTTCTTCATGACATAGAAGTACGTGTTGGCAATACGGATATCCAAGATGTATCATTGGGAACACCTTTCACCAACAATTCTTTGTGCGGTGAGAAGAAGGGTGTGTTACCAGCTGGTCCAAACGGAGTTCTGTGTTCTACCGTTTTACTGGGACGATTTGTTAGCATTCAAGTGGTAAAAAAATGCGTAGGCTACAGTTGTCCTGGTCAAAGCAGAAATATTTTGAGCATGTGTGAAGTGGAGCTTATAATCAATAAGCCTTACTCACGAAATGTGACTGAGCCTATACCACGGTATTACTTAGGTAAGTCATCTCAATTTAAGATCGATAAACTTAAATTATTGCTGCGAGTATTAGGTTACGTGGAAAGCAGATTAATTCGTGTTACATGACCTTACCCAATTTTTAACTAGAATAGACCTTTTAGATGCGGAAAATATCTAGTAAGAAAAGCCGTTCATACCTGTAAATCTGTACATGGCAGTAAGTATACATAGAATACCCAGAATAGATCCCGTGGCTGATGACGGAATCT
The DNA here is from genome assembly GCA_023313725.1 of Lithobius niger. Lineage (NCBI taxonomy): Eukaryota > Metazoa > Arthropoda > Chilopoda > Lithobiomorpha > Lithobiidae > Lithobius > Lithobius niger. The sequence continues at coordinate 44,967 of JAHWFP010240366.1, forward strand.
GATAGTCTCTCATACTATATTTACTAGCAGGTGTCTGTGACAGGGACTATGATAGGAGTCTCTTTCCAGTTAAGAACGCCATCATGTAAGGTTCAAGTAATTACGAGATGAAAAGCCTACTGGGATAAATTAACTAAAAAGAGGTGCAGCTGAAATTCTATTTGCTTTGAGGAAGTACACATCTCTTCGACATCATCGGCCCCTAAACGGTAGCACACCAACAAACTAAGTTCTAACTTGAACTGCAACCATTATGAGCAAACACGGTTGAGTGATCAACGCATTATTAAAGCAAACCAGTGCAATCGGATAATATTTGCTTATAGGTATGCTATTGCGTGTAATGTCATTTTCTTTTGGTCTTTAGGTCATTTTCTTTTGCGTGCGATTGCATTGTCCATTTTCTTTCGGTCTCGTGTTAGTATGGCTTAGCAGTCGGGTTTCAAACTTTGGTTTTAAAATATGGCGTTCATTTACCCACTCAGGCAGTTCAAGATTCAACTGTAAAGCCAAGAGGAAGTTGACATACTTTTATGTCTGTCTTTATTAACTTTACACAGCTCCAAGAGCTAGAAAGTGAAACCAAAACAGCCGACTTTGTGCAAAGTTATTAAGATTGACAAGCTTTGTAGAATGAATAGTTTGGGAAGCGGGGGGGGGGGGGGGGGGGTTTCAATGTTAACTTACTTTCCTCACAGAAAAATCACATCGACTCTCCTGAATCAATAGAGCTTAAGGAATTTGTTCATTTTAGTGATTAGTTGCAAAACTTCGCCATTATTTTGTGCACCACTCGCCTTTTATGTTGGTCGACTTCAGTTATATTTCTATCTGCCAAACTGGCGAATTGAAACGTAATACTCGAACGTTTGTAGAGGTATACGCAATTGGCGTAACTCGCTAACCGCACTAGTTAAAATCTTATAAGCTGCATCATTGCGTACAATGTTTTTAGAGCTATACAGCCATAATTTCAACTATGCTGCTCAGTTTTCCTTTGTGGAACATACTTGGAACGTAGAAACTATAATATACAGTATGTAACTAGTGGAAAATCGAAAAGGATGAGTGACTTATAAAGCATACTGGCCAAATGGCGCCTGCGGATTGGTTGACATTTCTGAACGTTGATTGTACTTTTGTGTAGGTTATTGCAGGAAACACTGTGTGAAGTGGGTTTGGTTGGGTTGTTGTTGGCTGGAAACTGACAAAGGCATCACCTTTTTTTTAACCTTGGGGACAACGGAGACAGTGAGAGAGTTATTTGCCAAAATTATCTTTCTAACCTTCATTTGTATTATTATCATGCAAAAAATAGTTGAATATAAAATGGATAAATACGTTGTATCAAGAGTTTTCTTCATACTTTGTCCATTATACTCTTGTGACCTTTGAAGGTACTCTCCAACCAAAAAAGTGACGACTAACCAGGTGTGATAGTTGGTAGCACGGGTTTACAATACAGGGGTAAATACTGTGAGCACTTTGAGGGCATTTAGAATGAAGCTTATGGGGGAAAAAGGAACAATGTAAGCGTTGTAATGCAAGGCCAGCTTAAAGGGGCACGATTGTGGGATAGAGAGCAGGCTGTTTTGTATTTGAAAGGAGAGAACATTTATTGTTCAGTGGATTACTACTTAGTCCACTGCATTCTGCCATGTTTTGGAAAGGTTATGGAAATTGTGGGGAGCTGGATGCTAGGTTGGTGACAATATGTAAAAAGCTTATATCATTATACGTATGCATTTACTTTGCTAAGTCATGGTTGTTGGATTGCTGATTTTACAAATTAGTGAACAAAACAAAAACCTTCGTTGTTATGAACTAAGAACGAAGGGATGATAGACACCCAATTCGCCCGCAGAACATATGTCATGGTGACAAGCGTGAAATGTAAAAAGCCTAGCAATCTGCAAAATCTTCATTCCCATTGATTTACCTTAGAGTTAAAGGAAAACGTCAGGGGTTGTGAACCGTCCAGTTATTTACCTAATTATTAACTCGATGTTCAACTGGGATAATAATTGATTAGGGTTAGCACTAAATTACTGAATCTGGAAATTTAAAAAATGACAGAATGACAAAGCTTCACAGCAAAAATTCAACTGCAACCTGTGTTTTTAAATTTATTTATTTCATTTATTGTTTTCTAATTCGGACAGAAAGGAGTCCCCAAGCTGGAATATTGTAATTTAGTGGTCGTTAAGAATTTAACTTAAAATAGTCGAAGGACGGTGGGCACCTGGTAGCATGTGAAAGCATCTTTATTTTATTTTCAGAAAACGTAGGTTTGTTCAAGTCTGCTACAGCCAGCAGTGTATGGCCTGGAAGTGGTGCAAGTGATTATGCTGCAAATGCATTTAATAATATGTTTACCTGCACATGGAATAACAAAGACGGTATGACAACTAACAACGGTAAGTAAATTACACGTATTACCAAAACCGTGACATTAAATTATAGAGGCAGGAGGCCTGCTGAAAACTGTACGAGATGAAGTGAAAGAAAGTGGTCTGGGATTTTTAGTAGTTTGTCGTGCCGCCTCTGATGGCGAAAAGTGGTTGCTGAAATATCTTAGTAATCCTGCGTGTTCTTTAAATTAAACTGATTTGGGAAATCCACGGTGTGTCAAGATTTAGGCGTATTCGGCAGTTTGGAATGTGGAAAGTACATTTGTCTAAATGTTGAATTCCTGTTCAGTGGCAAAGAAATTACGAACTGTTGAATTGATTATTTCTTTACACTTCAAGTAGTTGGTTTTACGGTATTGTTAGAACTGAAATGCTCAGGCTCATTTCGATTACGTATCCATTGTTTGTTTGGAAATGACAAAAGAGGTTGAGTAGCTAATCGGGGTGCCCACGATGCGTGGGTTGGTAGATGGGAAATTATTATACAGTTGTTTTATTGTAAATTAAATACAATTTAAATACAATTAAATACAAATAGTTTTATTGTTCAGCTATACAAGCATTAAGTTGCTTCGGCTGACTTAAGGCTCAAAGAAATTAATATAAATAAATAAATAAATAAAAATAAAACAACAATGACGCGGAGACTTATGACTTTACTATGCAATTTTGAGTATTTTGAGGAAGCCAAAGATGTCATATAAAGGTAAAAGTAGTGGAATAGCATTCTTGGTCAATTATGACCTGATTCTCAGTTACAGATTACGAAGTTTGGACAGGATGCAAAAATGTTATATTCTGATCGCTTGAATTTTAACTTGAGCAGAATTTTGCAACAGTCAGTTTACACAAGTAGAGTTAGTGCATGGGTGGCTCTGAAATACTGGTGGCGAGTAGCTGGAATAAGCAAACTTTTACGAAGTGAAGTTGTTGATCAAGTTTGCAAATATACTTGGTGAAAAGAGTAAGTTTTTTATACTGAACTGCCGACGAACAACAATCGAGTTTGTCGAATCTCGTGTCGGTATCAGAAAGCAACTAGAGAGACCAGCCGTTTTAATTAACAAGGGAAACTTACTCAATCAAAACCGAAGTTAAACAAGGTTGAAGGAAGTAGTCCTTGCTCTGCCGCAAAACCAAGTGTAAATATATTTTAGAAAAGTTTTAGAAAAGTCCTTGCTCTGCCGCAAAACTTAGTGTAAATATATGTCAGAAAAGTTGAGAAAAGTTCTTGCTCTGCCGCAAAACCAAGTGTAAATATATTTTAGAAAAGTTTAGAAAAGTCCTTGCTCTGCCGCAAAACCAAACGTAAATATATTTTAGAAAAGTTTAGAAAAGTTAAAAAAAAATATTTATCGTCTCCCACCCCCGAGCTATTTCCGGTAAAATGGCTGATGTTGGTTAAGAGGCGTTTGGCCTCTCTCTTTTTTTCTCTAGTAAGCTATTATTGTTTTTAAAACCACATTAATATTGCGAGTTGTACTACTTTCAAGTCACTGACATTCAATGGTTATCAAGAGACTGTAACTAAAGTTGTACATAAGTTTTTGTTTGTTACAGTGTATTTTGTATACCTGATGATGGCGCCCATGAGCAGGCTGAAATACTAGCGTATGTCTCTTAATTGTGTATTGCATGCAAACTTTATGGAGACAACCCGTAATCGTCACCGTAAATTCTATTTTCTAAGCATTCAAACGACCGTTAGAGGACAATAATTGACTTGTCATGCTACATTGTTTCGCATTGTTTCCTGCATTCTTTAAGCTTTCTGTTCTAAGCACGGAAAAAAAACGGGCAAACAGTGGAGGAAGGGGATGAAGCTAGAATAAGTTTACTGTTGAGGCGGCAGTGGGGCAACAATTTTAGTCAATAGGGCAAAACAAAAAAATTCCGATTTCGTGTTCGCCCCCCCCCCCCAAAAAAAAAATTCAAAATAGTTCTGTTGCAATTCTCTTTCTCAAACCCAACGTTCTTAACTGTTGCCTACCCATCTTTTGGTACTATTTTAAATCCAGCTGAAATTACGTTTCGGATTTTACAACTCTCACAGCAATGAATTAGGGTCCTTGCAAGAAACAGGCAAATAAAAAAAAATACTGAAAGAAATACGCAATAGGGTTGAGTATTTTTATGACTTTGGCATACCCTAAATCATTTAAGTGTTACAGACGATGATTTAAATTCAATTCGAAGTCTAACGCTTTCAAAAATAATCATCGCTTATTTTTGAAAACGTTGACTTCGAATTGAATTTTCAATATTAGAGCTTCATGAACATACCTAATAAAAATTGGTGTATGTTTTCTTTGGTTGGTTGCCAGTCAAAAAAGTATGGTGTCAACTTTTTGCTTTATTTATAAGTGTGGTGTTAACACTTTGAACCCTTTGATAACTTACTTACCAGCACACTTTTATGCAATGGTTCTTTTAAAGGACGGTGATAAGTTAGTTATCATCACACTTTTAAACAATGGAAAAAAGAACGCTGGTTCAATAACACTTTTATAGTACCACGTTACAGCAATAAAAAAGTAAAAAGTAGGATGACTATCCTTCAATCTATACTAAGCTAGAAACGCTAGTTTGATACTCCTGAACGGAAACTGTAATTATAGCATCAACCAAGAAAGAGGTAATTTACTTCATCAGCTACTCGTAACACTTAACATCAAGAGGCACCATGCTTTGTATTACAATTGTGTTTTGCAAATCATAAATGCGCGTCAATATAATTCCATATAAAGAATTACTGAATATTACTGAATATTACTTATTTGACTGTACGATTTTCAATGTTGTGCTGCAGTATTTTCTTTTATTCCTACATACTTTACAGCGACAGGTGTTTGTTTATTTGCTATAGTTTAATAACAATCTTTGACTAGTTATGAAGACAATTCATTTCTTTCCCTGTTTGCAGAAAAATTTCCTTGGCTACAAGTAAATCTAGAAGGCCCATTTATTGTTGTTTATGTCGTAATTTACAACCTCGTTATTAATTTGCATAGTAAGTACTGCCTCTTAACTCTTTGACTACAAACTAGTGAACTAGTTGTTTTTCCCCGTGATTTTTACGTGTCTTTGTTTTTTTTTTAATTTTAGTAAGGGCTCACGATTTTGACATTCGAGTAGGTCATAACGATATCGGCAATTACCCCAAAACTGTTCCGTTTACTGCTAATCCTCTTTGCAAGCATACAGGACCAACCGTTCTGCCAGTAGGAGCATCTATGCATAACTGCAGCGAACCTTTAATTGGGCAGTATGTTAGTATTCAAATTGTCAAAGCTTGTTCGGATCCAAGTGGCTGCGGCGATGCTGGAGGGCAAACTTACTTTTTAAACCTGTGTGAAGTACAAGTTATGGGAATGCCGGCAGCTACAACCAACTGTAAGTGACTGTTTTTGTTAATTTCATCAGCAAACTGAATTGGGTTAGGATTAAGTGTAGTTGTGGAGACACAGTTTAGTTTTGGAGAAGTTAGTGTATTTTTTCCATGGTGTAAAAGAAAGAAAATGTGTGAAACGCAGAACATCCTGTTCTGTTATGTTTCTGTCGAGTGTCTGTTTACCATTTCATGTTGGAGAAGCCCAAAGAATGTGCACAAAATGGAAAAACACGTTTCGTGGGTTGCTTCACATAGTTTTCAAGTGAAAAGTTAAAAACCAGTTTAAACGCATCATAATTTACAACCTTAAAACAATAAAAATATGCTGTAGGCCTAATCAACGCATGAGACAAAGGTAAGTAATATTTTGCGTGAACCGAAGCCTTCGTGGTGACAGGTTGGCAATAGGAAACCAAAATATAAGACAACCTGGATCCGGCAATAGCATTCTCGAAGTAAGAGTAGTAGTCAATGCTGTCTTATATACTGGCGAGAGGTAGGTTGGGGACGGAGATCATGATTCTGCATTGAATAGACGACTGGTGATCGTAATGACAATTAATTAAATAAAAGCCTACATGACACATGGCGACATACAGCGTCAAAATGAACAACTACGACGCAACAAGGTCAACAGAGATGAAAACTGTAGCACGCACTCTGCAGACTGTAGCTGGCTAGTAAGTGTCCGTAAACGGTTAAGTAGTCTCGGGTGAGTTTAACCAGTGGTTGTTGCGGGCTACTACCAACACTTTAGCCACTCAAGACGCACAAATCTAAGTACTAACACTGCTAGAATGGTGTATGGCACGCTGGGTCGGCTGTAGTATTTGTTAGTATTTCTCTTGTCGGGTAAGACATGTTCGTAAACTGGTGGTTGTTGAGGTAAGATGAGTATAGATTCCAGGGTAATTCTGGCTTTAAATTGGTTTTCATTAAATAGTTTAGTGAATTTTTCTAGGTTTTAGGTGTTCCCTGTCTTCATCTGGTTGAAGAGGTTGCAGTTTTAATGCATTGCTGCACTTCTGAGTTATCGGCCAGATATAACTTAAACTCGTGTGCTGAAATTAAATTGTCTCGTAGTTTTTTATAGGTTAGTTTTACATAAGTACAGTTTGAATGGAAACAAAGAATCTGATATATAATATTCTTAGCAGAAACCATTTTTCAATTTTTGTCGACTGTTTTTTCGGGTATTGTGAGTTATCTAGGATTTGGGTGGTTGCTAGAAATGAGTCGGAAATAAATTTTGGCTGGAATTTTCCAAATGGGTTCAGTAATGCCCTGGAAATATGGAATGGAAAAATGGTTTAATTCCTTCAGCTGTGGTTTCTTACTGTTATTTATGTCGAATGGTAATTTTAGTAAGATGGTGGAAAAGATAGCCGTTCTCAATGTATTTCTGCATAGCACACTTAATTTCGCCTGATAGGATAGAATTGTTAGTTGTATGTGCATTTAATGTGCATTGTATGTGCATTTAAGCTTTTTGCAGCGTTAATTTTGTGCTGAGGTTCAGTATAGGTAGTACATTCGATAGTGCTTGTTGTCTGCATTGATCTGCGGAAATATGCAAATTCTACTTTCTTGCATGGGTTTGAATGACATCTAAAAAATGCAATGCATTGTCCTTGAATTTTTCCATGGCGTCATCAAATATGAATAGAATGAATTGATAAAATTGAGAGAATTAAACATGTCAGCTGTAGTAAGTAAGTAAGTAGTTTATTACTACGGCTCAAAGTTCATGGTGAACTTGTGTGTGTCGTATAAGTCAGGTACAATAGAAAGGCACATGATAACGTATAATATGGAGGTAATATTGGACACATTATTTGTTGACAATTACTATTTTGAACATAAATCCATAGTAGGCATCGGAAACAAAATAAACACAACGTAACAGTTTAAGTACAAAGAAAATAATAATCACTAAATGCACATTCCACATTTATATTATATATATACACTATATTAAAAAAAAATCAGAACGAAGGTTTATCTGGGCATTGCTTAATCGATTTCTTGATTAAGCAAGAAGTAGTCGAATAGTTTATTTTTAATCTCATTTATCCCATCAATTTTGAGCAGTTCGATAGGGATTTCGTTAAATATAATAGGAATTTTATATTTATTTGTTCGCTTACCGTATTGATTCTTGGCAAAAGGCACTTCATATCGATATGTGGTTTTCCTGAGATAATTGTTATTTATACTTGAGCTGAATTTGTGGTCACAGTTAAAATAATTTTTCAGAATTACAACGAAATCTCTAAGTTTTTTAATTCTGAGGGTTTTTGTTTTCCTGTATATTTGTTTAGATTTTAAATTCCATATTCGTTAAAAAGAATTATTTATGATTCAGTTTTGCAGTTTTTGCAGTCTATTTATGTGGCAGTTAGCAGCAAATCTATATATTTCAATACCATATCTATTCAAGCTTTCAACCCAAGAATAATAGATAATTTTTTGCTTTTTATGTTAAGAAAGTGTCTGATGTGATAGAGACTATGCATAAGTTTTCGTAAATTTTGTGCAATTTTATCAATCTGCTTTTTGTAGATCCAGTGTGAGTCGATTTGGAATTATAAATAGGTTGCTGCACTTACGTTTTTAATTTTAAAGCAGGTAGTATCAGAGTTTCTTGACGTGCAGAAGTTAGAGTAAAGGAAAATGTTTTCAGCAGAAAACTTCGGAGTGTGTGGGGATTTGATAGTAATACTGACTGTTTTTTCTTCTCTGAGGAAGACTTCAGTTGTAATGAACCAGGAGTTTATTAAGTCAAAGTTATGTTGCAACATGAGTACAAGTTTATCATACTCATGATCACAAGCAAGGAGAAAAATATCTGCGAAAAGAAAAATGTCACAATTTGTAACAATTCTTTCAATATCATTTAGTGATTGGGGAAAAGCATGCCCTATAAACATGCGAGCACTTTCCTTTTATAATACTGTAAGTCGGAAACGTAGTTATAGTCTGATCTAGTTTTTTCAGAATTATATCATAAAAATATGTGGATAGTTGGATTTCCCTTCGGTTTAACGTTTTGTTGTTGTAAATACAAATTAATGGAATGATGGATGGTGATGGAGTAATAATAAGTAAATACAAATTGTCATAGTAAAAATATGTCTTGGTGAAAATTATCTGGTAAAAATTATATCTTGCCTTGGCTACAGAATATTTTTTAGCTTTTAAGTCTGTAAATTGTGTGATGCTTTTCACCTGATTTTTTTTTACTTTATTCTTGAAAACGGGGTGCAAGCAACCTCCGAAACGTGTGTTTTGAATCTTTATGTTTTGGGCATTACTTTACTACGATTTGTGCTGCTTTCTATCATTTAGAATTTTGACCTAAACTGTTATTTAATGTTTATCCCAGGCATCGAACTTTTAAAAAGTTTATGCTAACTTGGTTAAACTGGCGTGTGAAAGGTCATTATTTTTCTATTCAATCACCAGTCATTTTTTACTGTCGTGTAGTGTTTTAATTTTTGCATCACATTTCTCTGTAATTTAATCTAAGAACATCCTGAGCCCAGTATTCATAATAATAATAATAACAAGTCCATTTCGAAGCTATAGGCACAGGAAGGATTGCTCAGATCCTTAACACCTTGCCTCAAAAGACGACAAGGGATAACAGCACTGTCTGATGCCCGGCACATCGTGGCTGGCGTATATTATATTAGATAAATTTAGGTAGACATGATCCAGTGAACGTGTATAGCTATAAACAGAGGTTTAGTAATATTCGCATCCTCGTCGGTAACACATTAAACGATACGGGCCATAGCTTTGCAGTTCAAAGAGCTGGAAACAAAATGAATTTTCTCCGTTTTTCTGATTTCTGATTCTGAACAAGAACTGTCAATGCTTCACTAGCAACACCAGGTTTGACAATTCCAGAGCTGACAAATTTAATCACAGAGCTTCCATGCCTAAATAGTAATCTATGCTTATGATTAGGCTTACACCAACTTAAACAAATGCAAAAATGCAGTCAACATTCTGTGTAAAAGATGGTATCACAGTAGCTGTTTTTGACAATGCCTAATGCCTTCAACTACTGTTTCGCAACAAGGGAACTCCAAATTAAATCTTACATGTAGAAGCGTAGCCTAACCGGTAATAATATTCCCAGGTGTGCCACACCCGAGCAAGATATTATTAACTGAAAAAATCTGTGTCTCCCCCACGCCACACCATCTACAAGCAACCATCAAACCTTTCGTGATAATAGCTGGCTGTAAAATTATCAAAATCGGCCTTAAGGCCGAGAAAGAAAATTGCTGGTTTTCATGCTCTGGCTGGGTGACTTTTTTTTTAATTTTTCTCGAATACTATGGGCAAAAATTAAGGCACTCAATTTTAATTTCAAGTTAAATCTTGCCATAAACGTATGACTGCATCACTGCATCAAAACGGGAACATCCCCAACCGGTTAAATACAGGGGACACCAGAAACCTAGAAAAAAATCTATGTATACCCTTCATAGAAAAACAATAGTAGGGGGGGGGGGGGGATTGAGGCTTAATGGCGCGTCGACAACTTGGTCATTAGCGCCAACCTCAGTCACAGTGCAGTGGTCCGGGTTGCCACTGCACCACACATTACAGAGGTGTTATCCAAACCCCTAATCTAAATCTTGTCATACATCTGTACCTCCTGCAAAAATTGAAAAACACCGGACAGGAGGACAGACTTATCGCCCAACTGACGCGCAATGTCATGCGGAAGATGGAACCGACGACGAACACCATCAAGATGGCGACAATCAACAAGTAAGTGCCGGACCGTAAGTGGCCGTCGACACCAAGAACATTCAGGAGGGTCAACCCCCCGAAAAAGGAAACAGTGAGTAAGTCGGGTGTGACCAATTCGCAAACGGGCCAACACAACCTCCTCACGGCGACTGCGGCGACACGCCGAGTGCCACTCCTCGACAGTGCCTTTAATGGCCCGTAACTTATTACCGTCCTGTCCATCCCACGAGGCTTGCCAAAAAGCATGTAACCTCAGACGCAGAGTTGGAAAAGCGTCCGAGGGAACAAGCCTGAGATCCCTACCGAGAGGGCCAGAAAGGGCCCCTTTTGCTGCAGAATCCGCTTGCTCATTTCCACCTATCCCAACATGGCCCGGGATCCAGCAGAAAAGCACGGTTTTCCGCTGGCCAGGCAAGCGGGAAAGCAAATCTTGGACACGTTGTGTCAAGGGGTTCCGTGGATTGTAAGGCGCCAAGGACTCCAGGGCACTCATGGAATCGCTAAAGATAATGAAATGCGTGCCCTGAAGGCCAAGGATCCATTCCACCGCCACACCGAGAGCCAAAAGCTCTGCAGAAAACACAGAATAGCCTGATGGAAGGCGATGGGCTACCGTCACTCCCTTACAAACACAAGCACAAGCCACGCCAGCGTCTGACTTCGACCCATCAGTAAACAGCCGCTGATAACCGGCGTACTGAGAACACAGCCGCCGGAACTCCTGCAAGTACCTTGCTGGCAGAGTGGAACCCTTCGGGAGGGACGCCAGAGCGAAAATGAAAATGCCACTTGGGACAAGCCAAGGGGCCACTGGCATCCCCCCAGCCTCAAGGTGCTGGAGCCTATCGCGGCCTTTGCGCAGGCCGAAGTCATCGACAAACAATGACTGGGGAACAGCAGCTTGCTGAGCAATGGGATTGATCCCAATAGCAAACAAGATGACACTAAGAACACCCCCTTGAGGCACACCATTCTCCAAGACAAACGGGCGGGAAAGAGTCGCCCCGACACGAACACGAAAAGAACGGCCGGAGAGGTAAGCGGAAAGCAACAGTGGCATCTGTCCCCTCAAGCCATAGTTATAGAGATTACGGAGAATCCCATAACGCCAGGTCGTATCATAAGCCTTCTCCAAGTCAAAGAAAACCTGAACCTGATGTTGACGCAGGCGGAAAGCCTCCCTCACATCCGATTCAAGGGCAACCAGATGATCGATGGTTGACCGAAAACGTCGAAAGCCACACTGGGACGCAGATAAGAATCCGCGTGATTCCAGCACCCAGACCAACCTCTCACTGACCATCCGTTCCATAAGTTTACAGACACAGCTAGTCAGAGCGATTGGGCGATAACTGGAAGGAGCAGTAGGGTCTTTGCCCGGTTTCACAATCGGGATGACCACTGCTGTCCTCCACGCTGCCGGAACAGAGCCTTCTGCCCACACACGGTTGAACATCTCCAGCAAGAACTGCTGGGAGGCAAGAGGCAGATGTTTCAACAGCTGATAGTGAACATCATCAGGCCCTGGGGCGGAGTCATGCGACTTGGACAAAGCGGAAACAAATTCCTGCCTGGTGAACGGTAAATTGTACTCCTCTAGCCCGTCGGAGCGAAAGTCTAGAGAGTGAGCCTCTTCTCTACGCTTTATTCTGAGGAAACCAGGATCATAATGGTTATCACTCGAGACCCGCGCAAACGCAGACGCAAGACAGTCGGCGATATCCGGCACAGAAGAGATCACGGAATTCGCCACCTTCAGCTGTGAAACCGGGGAAGACACGTTCCTCCCCGAGATCTGGCGCACCTTCCGCCACACCTGCTGAGAAGGCGTGGAGCGCGTGATCGACGAAACATAAGCTGTCCATGAAGCACGTCTAGCCTCACGGATGACATACCTGGCACGGGCACGACAGCGCTTAAAGGCTACAAAGTTGTCAGTAGTTGGGATGACCGTAAATGCACGCAACGCTCGCCGGCGGGCCCGAATAGCATGCCCGCAAGCAGGCGTCCACCACGGAACAGGAACCCTCCGCGACTGTGTGGACGAACGCGGGATAGTAGCACGAGCAGCAGCAAGGACCACGTCAGCGAAATGAGTTGAAAGTTCATCCACATCAGAAAAGTCCCCAACCGCACGCTGAAATACAGCAGCCTCAGCAAAGGCCGACCATTCAGCACGTCTAAGCGCCCACCGGGCTGGCCTGGAAGCCACAGAACCCCCTTGTGTCATGGACAACACAACGGGGAGGTGATCGCTTCCATGCAGATCGGCAGTGACAGCCCAAGTGAAGTGAACTGGGACGGCAAGGGAGCAAAAGGCTAAGTCCACCGCTGACCAATTGCCCGTGGCCAGGTTACAGTGTGTCATGGCTCCATCGTTCAGGATGCAAAC
>JAHWFP010240366.1:58330-93424 GCA_023313725.1 Lithobius niger
CCGTCCTGTCCATCCCACGAGGCTTGCCAAAAAGCATGTAACCTCAGACGCAGAGTTGGAAAAGCGTCCGAGGGAACAAGCCTGAGATCCCTACCGAGAGGGCCAGAAAGGGCCCCTTTTGCTGCAGAATCCGCTTGCTCATTTCCACCTATCCCAACATGGCCCGGGATCCAGCAGAAAAGCACGGTTTTCCGCTGGCCAGGCAAGCGGGAAAGCAAATCTTGGACACGTTGTGTCAAGGGGTTCCGTGGATTGTAAGGCGCCAAGGACTCCAGGGCACTCATGGAATCGCTAAAGATAATGAAATGCGTGCCCTGAAGGCCAAGGATCCATTCCACCGCCACACCGAGAGCCAAAAGCTCTGCAGAAAACACAGAATAGCCTGATGGAAGGCGATGGGCTACCGTCACTCCCTTACAAACACAAGCACAAGCCACGCCAGCGTCTGACTTCGACCCATCAGTAAACAGCCGCTGATAACCGGCGTACTGAGAACACAGCCGCCGGAACTCCTGCAAGTACCTTGCTGGCAGAGTGGAACCCTTCGGGAGGGACGCCAGAGCGAAAATGAAAATGCCACTTGGGACAAGCCAAGGGGCCACTGGCATCCCCCCAGCCTCAAGGTGCTGGAGCCTATCGCGGCCTTTGCGCAGGCCGAAGTCATCGACAAACAATGACTGGGGAACAGCAGCTTGCTGAGCAATGGGATTGATCCCAATAGCAAACAAGATGACACTAAGAACACCCCCTTGAGGCACACCATTCTCCAAGACAAACGGGCGGGAAAGAGTCGCCCCGACACGAACACGAAAAGAACGGCCGGAGAGGTAAGCGGAAAGCAACAGTGGCATCTGTCCCCTCAAGCCATAGTTATAGAGATTACGGAGAATCCCATAACGCCAGGTCGTATCATAAGCCTTCTCCAAGTCAAAGAAAACCTGAACCTGATGTTGACGCAGGCGGAAAGCCTCCCTCACATCCGATTCAAGGGCAACCAGATGATCGATGGTTGACCGAAAACGTCGAAAGCCACACTGGGACGCAGATAAGAATCCGCGTGATTCCAGCACCCAGACCAACCTCTCACTGACCATCCGTTCCATAAGTTTACAGACACAGCTAGTCAGAGCGATTGGGCGATAACTGGAAGGAGCAGTAGGGTCTTTGCCCGGTTTCACAATCGGGATGACCACTGCTGTCCTCCACGCTGCCGGAACAGAGCCTTCTGCCCACACACGGTTGAACATCTCCAGCAAGAACTGCTGGGAGGCAAGAGGCAGATGTTTCAACAGCTGATAGTGAACATCATCAGGCCCTGGGGCGGGTCATGCGACTTGGACAAAGCTGAAACAAATTCCTGCCTGGTGAACGGTAAATTGTACTCCTCTAGCCCGTCGGAGCGAAAGTCTAGAGAGTGAGCCTCTTCTCTACGCTTTATTCTGAGGAAACCAGGATCATAATGGTTATCACTCGAGACCCGCGCAAACGCAGACGCAAGACAGTCGGCGATATCCGGCACAGAAGAGATCACGGAATTCGCCACCTTCAGCTGTGAAACCGGGGAAGACACGTTCCTCCCCGAGATCTGGCGCACCTTCCGCCACACCTGCTGAGAAGGCGTGGAGCGCGTGATCGACGAAACATAAGCTGTCCACGAAGCACGTCTAGCCTCACGGATGACATACCTGGCACGGGCACGACAGCGCTTAAAGGCTACAAAGTTGTCAGTAGTTGGGATGACCGTAAATGCACGCAACGCTCGCCGGCGGGCCCGAATAGCATGCCCGCAAGCAGGCGTCCACCACGGAACAGGAACCCTCCGCGACTGTGTGGACGAACGCGGGATAGTAGCACGAGCAGCAGCAAGGACCACGTCAGCGAAATGAGTTGAAAGTTCATCCACATCAGAAAAGTCCCCAACCGCACGCTGAAATACAGCAGCCTCAGCAAAGGCCGACCATTCAGCACGTCTAAGCGCCCACCGGGCTGGCCTGGAAGCCACAGAACCCCCTTGTGTCATGGACAACACAACGGGGAGGTGATCGCTTCCATGCAGATCGGCAGTGACAGCCCAAGTGAAGTGAACTGGGACGGCCAGCGAGCAAAAGGCTTAAGTCCACCGCTGACCAATTGCCCGTGGCCAGGTTACAGTGTGTCATGGCTCCATTGTTCAGGATGCAAACGGACCCCCTCCGCATCCACTCCTCAAGGATCCTGCCCTTGTTGTCAGTATTAGGTCCTCCCCACTGGACGTGGTGGCTGTTAAAGTCGCCCAGCAGGAGAAACGGGGCAGGAAGCTGGCGAACCAGGTCCTCCAGGTCACCAACCCCAAAGACCTCATCCGGCGGTAAATAAACCGAACAGACAGTAATATCGATTTGAAAAGAAACTCGAACTGCTACCGCCTGAAATCTAGTGTGCAGAGGCACACTGGCATGCGGCTGAGAGTGTTGAACCAGCACTGCAACACCACCATGTGCACGTGGCACAGGGTCTGCATCCAGACGGTAGACAGAGTAACCCCTAACAACCGGATTATCCGACGCCTTGAAGCAAGTTTCCTGAAGGCAGCAGCACAGAGGTCGCCAATGCGACAAAAGCAGCCGCAGCTCCTCTGCATGGGTCCGATAACTTTGGCAGTTCCACTGAACGATGGAATGCGCAGGCATTAGGACGGGCTTAAGACTGAATCATCCTCCTCAACTCCTCCCCTGGGCGACCCGAAAACATCTGAATCCTCCCCCGAATCAAAAGCCGGAGTGAGGTCCAGAACGAAGTTGTCCTCGGAAGGAGGAAAAAGCCCAGGAGAAGTGGAACAGGAAATATCTCCCTGCTCCATGGGTAAAGGAGGATCAAATTGTGGAGGGGACGCAATGGACCCCTCAGCAAGCTGGTTGTTCGACGACTGTTTCACCTTCTCTCCTGGTGGCAACTTCCTCACGGGTGGTGCTGAGGATATACCAGCAGGAGCCTTCTTCGAGACTTTCTGTGGTGCACTCCGGGAAGGAGGAGGCTTAACTACAGCCTTAACCTGCCTGGGAACAGTTACAGGAACAGGAACAGGAACAGTTACAGGAACAGGAACAGGAACAGTAGCAGGCTGGGCAGATGTCGACGGCAAGGCGCAAACCGGTTTCGAAGAACCCAAAAGACCCTGCAAAGATGGATGTTGCTGGGTCAACAAAGTAACAAGCATGCCTACCGTCCTCGTCAAAGACCTGAGCTCAGCGCGCAAATCCGCTAAATCAGCAGACTCACTAACTGGGAAACAATAGTAGGCCACTTGGAATCTTTAGTCATCTTGATTCAACAGCATCCAGTTCACAATCATCTCAGATCTAATAAGAGAAATAATATACCAAGTATATGTTACGATAATACAAAACTTGAAACATACAAACTGATTAACTGAACAAAAAAAAACAGCTTCACCATTAAAAAAAATCATTAGAACTTGTATCGCCATACTCACTGCTGTGAAGGTACACAAATAAAAACGGATTAGGGTTCGCTTGAATACAACGTACTGTAATTTGAACTCCAATTCCAGTGAAGAAAGTTTCGCTGTACCTGTTTTGCAATGTATCAAAAATGAAAAAAAACTTTTGATGGTATTTAAGTCGATTTAGGCCAAAAACGAACAAATTTTCTCCTTAGTATGCAGACCTATTTTGATTAACACGGAAATTTCATTTAAACCTTGTCTGTAGCAATACGTACTCATAAGAAAGTATGTGTACGAAAACTAAACTGGTAGATTTTTAAGAATAAAGAAAATGACTAGTTTTTTTTACCTATTGACCTGTTAATGCATAAATAATAGGAAATCAGGCATCCTAAAGAAGCTGCGGCTTTCACCTATTTCCTACTGTGTTATTCATTCATCGAAATTTGTTCGAATGTGTTGTGTGCTTCCACTAGGAAAGTCATAATGCATACTGCCTGCTATATTTAACCCTTTCCACTTGGTTAAGCGCAGTTTGTGTTTGTAACCATTACATGACTTCAGAGAAGAGAGAAACAACATCATGCAGACTCCGTAACCTAACTAAGGTTGAATCAAGGAATGTGCAGTGGTAACACGTAATACTAAGAAAGGAAAGTTCATAGGTTATAGTTCTGGTTGGGGAATTTTTCTCTTTCCAATGATTGATGTGAATTGCATTCCCACACGGCCAGAATCGAGAAACCTTTGAAATTTGCGAAATGCGGTAAAACAATCTAATGGTTTTGACTGCTCCTTTACTTACTTCTTCGAGGATCCGTAAAAGGCTTTAAATAAACCCTTCATGCACGAATTAGACTTGCAGAATTTCCATTTCATTCACACCCATTGCCTTCAGTCATTAATTTTGGCGTTGAGCGTACGAACTACCAGAGGTCACGTTATCCAAAGGATAGTATATGATGTAGCGCGCCACCTGAAACTACCAAGTTTCTAGTAAGGCGGCACGTGACATCTACTGTACCGTCCATAATTTCAGCTAAGATAAGTGGTGATTTGCAGTGGCTTGCTCTTCCCGTGGTTGGTAGTCATCGGTGGGAATGGCAATGCTCATACTTCTAAGAATTTCAACGTTTCGACTAAAAGTTGGTAAAAACTTTGTTCGGAAAACATTTTAACCGAATATTCCATTTTGCTCCTGCACAAAAATTTCTGTAAAAACGCGCGCAATATTTTTATTTTCATTGAAATACAATTATGACGGAAAAAAATTATGTTTGAGTTTATAAGTGAGACTATATACTATGGCATGCCATCAGATTTTTTATTAAATATTTTTCATTATCGCATTTTAATTTTTATTATCGAACTGAATATCCGTTAACGGAAATACATGGGCGATAATGGAAATTAAATTCAGATAATGAAAAATATTTTCCGTTCACGGAAAACATTTTTTATTATCGACAAATAATCGTAATTGCACTTCATGGATATTCATTTGTTGTTAACGGAAATTCCGATAACGTGAAATGAATTTTTGAAACATCATTTCAATGGAAAATTTAAAAAATATTATCTATCACATGAAAATCATTTTCCGTTAACGAAAATTGAATTTCCGTTAACGGAAAATGATTTTCTATTTTCGAAACCTCAATTTTCCTTATCGAAACCAGAATTTTCATTATCGAAACCAGAATTTTCATTATCGAAACCAGAATGTTATTAGCGAAGTAAGAAGACGTTATCTGTATTGGCCTTGGCACATTAGGACTAGCTTCTCAAACTCGCACGCGTCGTCAAAAATGGCGACTTCCACGAGGGCTTGGAGCTGTTATTGTAGAAATGTTGTTGTAGTAATGGTTTTTGAGATATGATTTTTTTTAAATAGTTTGTTTTAAGTGGGACACCCTGTACAAACGTATGCAATGCAGAAGTAGACATGGTTTTGGTCTAGATTTTTGTTTAAAACCTATAAAGTCTTGCTTAAATGCTGCTTAAATACACCACAACATTATCAACATATAGCGCTAGCCAGAACAGAAACTTCCTTTCTCCTCTACGTGTGCCGCCATCCAGCGGCAGCAACAAACCCTAAAGGTAAAGAATTCGTCTGAGTTATCTGAGTGGTGCGTGCAGCACACCAGCGCCATCTCTGGCCAATCGCCGATTTTGCATTATCGAAACTTCATTTTCCATTATCGAAACTTCATTTTTCGTTAACGAAAAAAGATTTTTCGTTCACGGTAAATCAATTTCCTTTAATTCAGAACACGCGTGTTATTCTTCACATTTCCTTTAATACAGATTTAGTTTTCGTTAAGAAGAATTCAGTTTACTGCCTCCACAGAACTTTTAATTCTTAAAAATTCGGCATCCGATAATTAAAATTAAATCCTGATAATGAAAAATGTTTTCCGTGAACGGAAAATATTTTTCATTATCGAAATTTTTTTTCCATTATCGACCGAGTATTTCCGTTAACGGATATTCAGGTCGATAATGAAAATTAAAATGCGATAATGAAAAATGTTTAATAAAAAATATGATGGCATGCCATAATATACTGTCATAATTTTAAAAAATAGAAAGAGTTTTGTACCCCATTTGACAATACTGGATCAACACCATTGCCCGATCGAAACACAAATAGTTTAAACTTGTGCCAATAGTTGAACAGGTTCATCCAGGCTTATTCTCCGAATATGAGCCTAATAGAACAGCTTATTTACACATTTTTACCTGCACGATGTATATTCTCAATATTAAATATGTACATTTTTCTATTTTAGTTTTGTATTCGAATGACCACCAGCATGAAGTACTTCAAAGTAGTTACGCGAATAGTGCCAGAGCAGGTGTAGCCATGGACGGAGAACTCTCAGATGGCGACATACTCATGTGTTCTTCCACTAGTAAGTACACTTCTTTAAATAAATGTGTAAAACACTATCCGTCTTCCTAAATATTCATTAGGTTCTGCACTCTAGTATTATCTAGAATTTCCCCACAAGAGGTCGTCAACGATTAGACTACGTGTAGTTTACCGAATATTTTATAGACAGAGTATAATGAAATACGTATTCCAAACAATTTTGGAAACTATTTGAATCCATTATTTCAACCATGAATGCAAAACTTTTATTTTTTGTCTATTGTTTTTCATAACCTTTGTGTTATAAAACCTAGGCTTTTCCTCGTATCTTTCGTTACTAGACCAGTCAATTCTTGGAAAGATCATTAAATTCTTGAAAGAGGTAAGGCTCTATACTATATCCTTAATGTTTTGTTATCTCTGTAGGTTCTGTTAATGACAAATTGCCTTGGTTGAGAGTTGACCTCAAGAAAGAATACAGGATTTCAAAGATTATTATCCACAGTCTTGGTACTAACGAATGTAAGTACAAAAAAAAAAGATGGTGTAAGTTAGAAATGCAAACAATAAAATGAGGGGATAGCATGGTGGATCTGTGGAAACAACTACAGTCGAGTAAAAGCTGAGGATGATTCGTTAAATACAAATTAAATTACCTAACGGATTACGTGATTCAGTCAATGTGAACTTTTTGAGTTATTCCCTCATTGTGTTAACTTACTCCTGCCAGCAATCTGTGCCTAGGATGGCGAGAAAGGTGCATCAGTACTTTTCTTACTGAGATGTCCAATTTGTGTACTCTGACGTGCCCAAAAGCCGGAAATATTAGCCCATCTAGAACTCATTGGTTTTGGGCGGAACAAGCGAGCAAAGAGTAGCCTATAACGGACACCAAATTGCAAAATGTTAGTAGGTTGGTTGGTCCGTTGGTTGCACATTTTTAATCTGGGTGGAGCCCAAACAAAAGATCGGATTGTAATGAAATTTGGTACAAAGCTTGATACCCAATTAGTATTGCTGAGCCAAAATTTGCCGTAAATCAAACAATTATTTCGGGAGAAATTATAAATTTTCGAATTTATTTCTAACACTCACCATTGTAAATTTGGAGTCGTGATTAGTTAAAGAATTCCGACTAAGCATACACCATGCTGGTGGTAGTCAAGTGAACTTTAACAAACACGACAAATAAAATTTTGGTTGCTTCTTTCTAGCTGATAACCTTTTTCGACGTAACTCAGTGAAATAATAACATGATTGTCGCATTTAAACTACTGCTGGAACATCGCAACCATAAAAAAAGGATTCCGTTAATGATACACCTTAGCATCCTTTAAAAAAAAGAATGCTGGGAGGGATTACCTTCAGCATGGCGACAAAACTGGCATAGCGATGGGAATCCCGATTATGAAACCTAAATCATCGTATCACGGCGAAGCGATACATACAAAACGTAACTATACATCAGACGAAACAACGGCACCACAGCACTAAACAACAACATGCCTGTGTCTAATACTTTAAAGATTTCTCATTACCACGGCAACATGTATAGTCTCAATACCGTGGTGCATTAATGACTAGGCCTAATCACAGCTGCTACTTACGAAATAAAAATGACAACTAAAAATTAGGCCTAAAGGCTAAAGTAGGCCTAAGAGCAAACACTTTTTGACCTCCAATATTGTGATCTTTATTGATAGATTATATCCTTTTAAGATCGCTTTCGCCGTGCGTGATAGAGATGTGAGCCTCACTATTTTCTGTGGTAACATTGTTCAGTATTAGACCAGCGGCAGCATTGCCAACCTGCTGAATCTTTTGAGTATTGTTAAAAACTATTGTTCTGATGATCGTTTAATTAGGCCTAATAGTTAAAGTATGCCTAAGAGCTAATACTTTTTGACCAGACCTACGATATTGTGATCGTTGTTGGTGGATGATAATATAGTTTTAAGATCACTGTTGCTGTGCGTGATGAAGATGTGCGCCTCAACATTGTCATTGGTGGGGTTGTCAAGTATTAGACCAGCGGCAGCATTACCGACCTGCTGAATCTTTTGGGTGTTGTTAAAAACTATCGCTCTGATGATTGTTTGGCTTACAGTTAGATGCTTTATTATTAATATTTGTAATTTAGGGAGGCACTTTTCGCAGCAGTAATTATTGTTGTAAACAATGCCAGAATTATTAGCGGCGGCAGCCCCCCACCGTAACAAACGTGCCGATTTATTTTTAGTCGGTGGCAATGGCTCAAAGCTTTATTATTGGATGTAAAAGAAGCTAAAAATAACTAAACAGACACTAAGTGATGGAGCAAATGAAAGCCTATTAAAATAAATATGATACGTAGCTTTGGCCTAATTGGAGAAAAAAGCCAAAATAAGACAAAAGCCTGCAAATGACAGCATTACGTCACACCCAAAGGCAAGGAGCCCAAACTTAGCCGAGTGAGCATTTTCCCCTGATTTTTAAGGAGCATTAACAATAATGTTACAGTCATTAAAATAAACACTTAATATAAATTTGAAATAAAGGTCTGTTCGATCACCCTACAATAGGCCCGAAGCCTGTTTCCTAGTATTACTTACGATTACCTTTTTTACCTTAGTGGAAACACTGCATTACGACAGTCTCTATCTTACATAACAATTTCCAGCAAAGAACAACTGCAGTTCAGATATCGTTATTCGGTGGATTCAGTAGAAAAATCGTCAAGCTGGTGGGACATCTGGTGGAGTAGATGCATGATGCGTCAGTGGTGACATCACGCTTGGGTATCAAAAAACTCACTACGCATATAAGAACACTTTGATGAAGTGGGCTTCAGTGCTCGCTGAGTTGTTCCGGGATTTGATGAAAGTGCTCATACTCATATCAACTACAGTTAAAGAAATGTACCTTTATTCCATTCCAAATCTCAGAGATGATTTCTAATTATGGGTGTAATGTCACTTGACAATGAAACAAACTGCGTTTTGAAAATTGAAACTATTGAAACTGAAACTATTTCTTTAAAAAATGAATGAATTTTACCTATTGTGTTTATTGATCTACATTTATTTTGACCTATATTGGTCTTAAGAATCCATTGCACTTTTGTCTGAACTAGCCTTACAGAACTGATGCGTTGTACTTGTAATATGTCGTATGCAAGGTTAGCTTTTGAAACTTATTTAGTTTCTACTAAATAGTTATCTTACTAAATTCTTCTCTTTTGTTTTGTAAAGCTCTACTTCATGACATCAAAGTGTTTGTTGGAAATGAAGATATTCAAGGTCTTTCGTCATCCGCTAATTTGGGCACAGATGATTCATGTGGTGAAATACAGGGAATTTTAGCAGCAGGACCAACTAGTCTCCGTTGTAACGGTACATCTGGTAGATACATAACTGTTCAAGTTATGAAGAACTGTACAGGAAGTAAATGTCCCACTCAATTTACTTCAACTTTAAGCCTCTGTGAAGTGGATGTGATGATCGATATATCTGAAGAAAGTACTGTTGATAAGTCCGTTCCGTGGTATTATCTAGGTAAGGAAATATGAATTATTTCTACCCATTTTTCTATGGTCTCGTGCAAATCGTATTGGAAAGTTAAACCAAATAATACAGGGGTCTTAAAAAATAAACTGAAAACGCAAAAAGTTTAATTAGAGAAAAAATGTTTTCGTTACTCTATCAAAGAGCTGCCCTTGTATAAGGCCCAGCATGAAGTTTTATGTTAAACTTCAAACTTTGAAATCTAATTGGCGGAGCGAACGAGCGAAGCGTAGCCTATAACGGACACCAAATTGCAAGATGTTGGTCCGTCCGTTGGTTGCACATTTTTAGTCTGGGTGGAGCCCAAACGAAAGATCGGATTGGAATGAAATTTGGTAAAACGTTTCATGCCCTAATTAGTATTGCTGAGCCAAAATTTGCCGTAAATCGAACAATTATTACGGTAGAAATTTTAAAATTTTCTTATTTATTTCTAACACTCACCATTGTAAATTGGAATCCGGAATAGTTAAGGAATTCCGACAAAGCATACACCATGCCAAAGGTAGTCAAGTGAACTTTAAAAAACACGACAAATTAAATTTTGGGTGCTTCTTTCTAGCTAATGATCTTTTTCGACGTAACTCAATGAAATAGTATCATTTGACCGTTGCATTTAACCACTACAGGAACAAACGCAACCATAAAAAGCAAAAGGATTCCATTAACGACACACGTTAGTTCATTTGAAAAAAAGAATGCTTGGAGATTATTCAATTCAGCATGGCAACGATATGGCGTCTACTACACTAGAGATGGGAATCCCGAATATGAAACCTGAAATCGTCGTATCAAGGCCAAGCGGTATTATAAAAGGATAGTTTAAATCAGCCGAAACACGAAAGCACGAAACACCAAACAATAAATGCCTGCCTCTCTCAGTTTATGTATTCCTGGTTGCCACGATAACGTGAAGCTTCGAAGCAAAAAACCGTGTTGCATCGCATGAAGAATTAGGCCTAATCTCGAACCGCTGTTGTAAGCTGCTACTTTCGAAATCAAATCGAAGATAAATATTAGGCCTAAACGCTAAAATTAAGTCCTAAAACCTAAAACGAGGTCTAAAAGCACATGTTAAACCTAAATTGTCATGGTTATTTCTTTAAGATTATAATAAAAGAGATCGCTATTGCAATGAGTGATAGAGGTGTGTGGCTCAACATTTTCGTTGGTGGCGGTGTCAAGTCTTATACCAAAGCAGTATTGTGAATCTTTTGAATCTTCTGACTATTGTTAAAAACTATCGTAGTGATGATTGTTTGGCTTGCAGTTAGAAGCCTTATTATTAATATTTTAATATGCGGACTACATTTTGCACAGCAGTTCCTGTAAACAATGTAAGAATTATTGCCAGCGGCAGCTCAAACAGCGGTAGCCAAACGCGCTGTTTTTATGTTTACTCGCGGGAATGGCCCAGCTCTTTAGTGTTGGCTGTGAAAAGAGGCTACAAATAACTAAACAAAAACTAAATGCTGGAGCAAACGAAAGTTTGTTGACGTAAATTTGACACGTAGCATAGGCCAGGGCTGGCGACAAGAAACCCCCCCCCCAAAAAAAAAAAAATGACTCTTTTTACCTCGCCTGTTTTATTCCGTCATGGTCACGCCTACATCAATTTTTCATGCTTTCAATTGAGCCCAACTTTCTATGACAGACTTGTAGTCACACTTTCTGGCCAGATCACGCTCAATCGAGAGCAGTGCTAAACCACTCAGTCTTTCTTGCATCATAGTGGTGCGGAGATAGTGTTTGATTCGAGTAGTCGAGTAATCACAAACTGAAGTACAATCTATAATTTCTGTTTTACGAAAAATTTGCCCCATCTCCAATTCACCTTGGTACACCGCACCCTTCGCACCCCCATTTCTGCCGGCCCTACCAAATGTTCAGGAGAGTTTCAATTGGCTGTAAAGGGATTTTAATTACCTTTCAGATTACCTCTTTGTTCTTGACTTGTTCGAGTCAGTGTTGTTAATACCACATGTTTGGTAGAGTGCAAGTTGAGGGTTATTTTTACCTATGGCATAGGCCTATATTTAAAAAAAAAGGATAATATAAGAAAAAGGCCAGCAAAGAGCAGCGGTATGTCACACCAAAAGGCAAACAGCCCAACTTAGTGGTATCGTCATTAAAATAAAAACTGAATATAAGTTTGAAATGAACATCTGTTCGCTCCGCCTACAATAGGCCCAAAGCCTGTTTCCTAGTAGTTTCCTCAGAACTGTCATAAACCAACGAAATTCTGTGTTTGGGATCGTGTCGTAATCGTTTTGCTGCAATACAAATTTTAACAACTACAATTCAGCTATTTGGTCTCCACAGGTTGGCTTTTGTGTTTTTAGACTTCTGTACAGCCGTACCGGTTGAGAAGACTATTGCCACGACTTTGTCCGTCCGTCCGTCGCTTTTTTCAAATTCGCAACGACACCAGATATTGACGACCATTGTTTACAACGTTAGATTCAGTGTGAGAAGTTCCTTAAATAACATTGACAAATTAAAACATGTTACTTCCTTATAGCTAATAGAATTCTTCGACGTAACTAAATTAAATAATAACATTTGATAGTCGATTTAAAATCCCTAGGTAACAAATGGATTTTAGCAGCGTTTAAAATAGTCTCGTTGCATTGTTGCATGAATGAATAGGCTTACCGTCGAACCAAATTCTCTATTAGGCCTATAGCTGCTACTTACGAAATTAAAACTGCATTTTTAAAATTAGGCCTAAAAATGAAAATTAGGCCTAAAATCTTGTTGATTTTATCCTAAAATCGTGTTGGCTTCATCAACAGCATCTCTCTCGTATCCCTACTACCATTGATCTATATAGGCTACGTTGCGCGTTATGTTGTAACACTGTGTGCCTGTAGGCGCACCGTGTTGAAAAGTGAATAAGCTTACTATACTGTTAAATGCTGCCTGTGGACGTTTCCTTTTGGCAGTGTCAGTCTGGCTCAGCGGTAGGGCCTTGGCCTTTGATTTCAAAGGTGCTGGGTTCGATTCCCTGCTCAGGCAGTCTGACATATAAGTCCAAAAGGCAACGTAAATAGGTTTGCATCTGTATTTAGTTATACATATCTCCGAAATTACGAAATTAAAAAAGCTGATTAAAATTAGGCCTAAAAGCTGACAATTATGCCTAAAATGTAGAGTAGGCCTAAGAGCTAACACATTTTTAACTGACAATTGTGATGGCTACTGCTTTTAGATTAGTATAATAGAGAAAGCTAGCTGTTGTAGTGCATGATAGAGGTATGTGCCTAAACATTGGAAGTGGAGGGACTGTACAGAAGACCGGTGTGACTAGTCAGTCGCTGTAGCCGCTTGTTTGTTGTAGTTCTTTTTTGTTTGAGACTTTTTGCTATTCCCACCGATGGAACCAATGAACCAAATTAGCTCACAATTTAGGCGTTAACAAGGTCACCGGGCCTTTTGAACGTTATTTTAATATGAAGACAGTATTGTTGTTGTTGTTGTTGCCACTTCTTACTGTCACCTTGGTGATTGAGCCAATGAACCGTTTTTATTTAAGGTTTAGCTCTAACTATCAATATTAACAACTTTAAAGAGTTATTTCCATGTCACTACAATGTAGTTGTAGTTGTTGAGTTTAGAACTTTTTGCACTGACCTAGAGATTGGATGAATGAACTAACTTTTGATTTCTAGTTGCTGTGAAAATAAACATTACCTTTTTTAAAGCATTTATCTTCTCCAAATGCTGTTTGATCTAAAGAACTTAATTCGAAGATATCCTTCTGCCTCGCTACCTACTGCGTATCTTACTGCGTATCCTCCTTGTATATAAACCGAAGCGGAGCATTAGGCCCTACTTTTCTTCTCTACTATGCACGCTGTTACCATCGCTCCGAATTCAGTTCCAGGTTGCCTCTCTCGATTCCCAGTTACCTTCACGTTGCCGGTTGTCTCTGCAGTTCCCGGTTACCACCAGTTAGCTTCTGCAGTTGTGTCTAGGACGAATGGCACTCCTAGAGAGGGATCCTCGATCCGCCCTCCACGTTCCTCCTCAACGGTTCCCTTGACACAACCGTCCTCCGAGGCTGTAGAAGTCATAGAACTTACTGCAGATCATGAATCTCTCGATTCCCAGTTGCCTTTGGCAAATCCCTTTCTCTTGGAACCATCGGTTCCCCTGCAACCACATGTTACGGTTACCTCTTCACTGGTTCCCTGCAGTCAACCTGCTCCTAGTCGAGATCTACGTTCCCTTAGCGAGGAACTCGCTCGTGCTAAAGAAGCTTATCCAAGACTCAAGTTACAAGTAAAGACTCGCAGGGCCGCGGCTAAGAAGGCATTTTCTTCTGCCCAACTCACACCCTTGGAGTTATCATCACGTTCCTCCCAGAGCTTTCATTCTGCCCCGCCATGTGCCAGTGGTCCCCTTTCCAGTTCCCAAGTACTCGATCTCATGGACTATTCCCTTCGCACCTTCAAGCGCAAGTTGCTACCGGTTACCGATTACACTTCACAATGGGTTACCAATGTCCCTAAGCGACATTGCCCCGACACAGCCGGGCCGTCCCATCAAGTTGCCGGTTCCCTTCCTCCGAACCCAGTTCCGTTTGCCGCCACCGTCCATAAGAGACGACTCACGTGATTCCTACTTTTCGCCAGACCGTTCGCTGCCAGAACAGAAACCTCTCTTTTAGGGGGGGGGGGAATTGAGGCTTAATGGCGCGTCGACAGCTTGGTCATTAGCGCCAACCTCAGTCACAGTGCAGTGGTCCGGGTTGCCACTGCACCACACATTACAGAGATAGGGGATGTCGATCCCTCGGACATTCCTCTTTTTGAACTTCTCAAGACTGTGGAAGGGATCGTTCCCAATTGGCTTTGTATATAAGCCCAGCGCCCCTACCGATGCTTCTTGTAAGCATAGAGGACTCGTCACAGGTGATGGCTTTGGTCTTTGGGACCAGGCTCCTCATCAACCTCCGTTGCTAGGGCAATCCACAACGCTACTCACGACGCTCGTACGGAACGGAGAATCCTCCCCGGGAACAGAGCGCCTCTCGAGTTGGACAAGGAACCACCACCTCCCGGACCAGGTCACGAGTCGTTCTTCTGTCGTCCTATCGGGGAGGGAACCGCGAACCCCCGTAATTTCGATACTTACCCTGAATCTGAGTTCCTCACAGCAGACACTAAGCTAGACTTCGGTTCAACCCTTTTTCTCCCTTGACAAGCAGCAGTTCCTGTCTTTGTCCTTTCGAGACAATGATCGTCTTCTCCGCCTTGGGTTACGAGCCGCCTCACAAGCAGACGTTTTTAAGCACAGCAGCCAACGCCCTCTGCGAACGCTTCTACACCGATCCGCCGGCCGACGTTCGTCAAATAGGGTTCCTTACCAACCAAGTCTTTAAGAAGAGCTGCTTCGCTACTTATCATGCCATGAATTGGTTCACTAGGGCACTCTTTAATTCAGCGCTCCTGCTGCGAGAGGTTGCCCTCAACACGTTCCTTGCACCCCCCCTCGTTCTGATCCCCCAAGGACGATTGGGGAACCAAAAAGCCTTCATCGTTAGCATTGGTTCTTGTTCCTCGCCCCACTTCGCCCTTTCCTTCACGTTCCCAGGGACGTGGACGAGCACGTTCCCTGGGACGATCCCCTGCCAATCAATGACAATGTCGATCCCCCTCACATTCCCGTTTCTGCAAAAATCGCAACGCTTATTGACATTACCTCTCCCCCACAAGCTGTGGGAGGTCGGATTCGTCATTATGCCAAAGCCTGGCAATCAGTGACTTCGGATCCCGTCATCCTGTCAAACGTTCTGAATGGATTCAAATCAAAACTTTCTCCCTGTCCCCCTATGCGCAGCCCGCCATGGGACTTAGAAATATCAGCATCCACTGCCTTACACACAGAAATTCGTCTCTTACTCCAGAAAGCTGCGATTCGCCTCTTACCACCACCCATCAGTCCAGGATTCTACAGCAGCATCTTTCTCTGTCAGAAGAAATCAGGAGGTTCTGTCTGAATTTCCATCTTTAATCCCTCAATCACTTTCTGCCAAACCCACACTTACAAATGGAAACCGTGTCATCCATCCGAGACTCTCTCGTTCTCGGCGATTGGGTAATCTCTGGGCAATCTTGGCCAACGCTTACCTTCACATCCCCCTTCATGCCTCTGTCCACCACCTATTTCGGTTTCTACACGACGGCGCTGTTTACGAGTTCCTGTGCCTTCTATTTGGCTTGAAAGCTGCCTCCCGAATCTTCAACCTGATGCTTCATCCGGTCCTTGCTTACCTACACCAACAAGGAATTTGCATTCATGCCTTCCTCGACGATTGCCTGTTACCTCACCCCAACCCTGCAACTCTCTCTACAAACGCCAACGTCGTCGTGTGTCTTTGCAACCCGTCTCAACACCAGACTGCCATAATTTGTCAGTCCCCTTCACAATCCCCAAGCCTAGGCAGTAGACGCCCTCACTCAAGATTGGAATCACCTGTTCGCATATGCCTTCCCACCTCCACGGTTACTGCCCCTTGTTCTATGCAAAATCGCCAACTCTACCGGTCGGTTCCTGCTCATAGCTCCGAATTGGCCAGTGGTGGCTTGGTTCCCGTTACTACTAGATATCCTCATCGATCTTCCCCGTTCCCTGCCACTAATACCGAACCATCTCAGGCCATGGGATCGATCCTGCATCCGAACCCTCAGGCACTTCGACTTCACGGGCGGCTACTATCGTCCGACTCCTCCGAGCATCAGGAATTTTTGAAGACGAGGCCATTAGCATTGCCTCTCGTGCCATCCGCTACTCTATCAGCAAAATATATGACAGTCACTGGCAATGCTGGCTTTGTTGATGTATCACAGAACAAGTTAATCTTATTGATCCCCCTACGCCCTAACTCATCCGATTCCTAACTTCATTATTCAAAGGTAGCCCACGTGGATCCACAATCCTCGTTTACCGTTCTGAGCCGCCGATAAACAGAATCTTCTCTCCGATTACCGAATTTTTTTCCTCAATCCATTCTTTCCAAATGGACAGACCACGACTACACCGACAGTTTCCCAATTGGGATCTCTCTATTATTCTTTCTGCTTTATTGTTTCCTCCATACGAACCCATGGGTTCTTTGCAGCTTAGTCACCTTACCAGGAAGACAGTATTCCTTGTGGCCCTTGCAGCTTGTCTTCTTTGCGGGGAACTTCAGGCTCTATTGGCTATCGCCTTCGATTGCTTCTTCTTAGACAATTATTCGGGCGTTTCTTTTACCCCTCACGCATCATTCAGAGCGAAGACGCAAAAACCCACCGAACCAACAAGACCGTTCATCATTCTCTCTCTCTCCAACATCTTAGGCGACGAACAAGAACGAGCCTTATGTCCAGTTCGAGCTATTCGATTCTACCTCAAAGCTTCCAAGCCTATACGGAAACACCGCACTCAGCTCTTCGTTCCCTTCAACAACAGAACTGGTGTAACCTCCACTCGTATGATCCCCACCTGGCTCAAAACCGTTATCGTTCAAGCCTATGAGGTCCTTGACATTAAGTGCCAAACTGAAGAAATCAGGGTTACGGTGCACGAGCTCCACACCACATCAACTTCCTGGGCCCACCACAGCAATATCTCCGTTACCGACATCATGCAAGCTGCATCTTGGAGGAGTCCCACTGTTTTCACGTCTCATTATCTCCGGGATATGTCTCATCAAGCTGATGGACTGTACAGCATTGGCCTTTTGTTGCGGCCCAGCGTGTACTTTAACCCCCTTTGCACACTTCGTTTTCTGTGTCGGGAACCGCTCGCTACCTAAGGTAACGTGGTCAAATGGCACCCGC
Organism: Lithobius niger; assembly: GCA_023313725.1. Classification (NCBI taxonomy): domain Eukaryota; kingdom Metazoa; phylum Arthropoda; class Chilopoda; order Lithobiomorpha; family Lithobiidae; genus Lithobius; species Lithobius niger. The sequence goes on from JAHWFP010240366.1 coordinate 76,025, forward strand.
CGCCGTGACAAAGTCTGTGGAATGCTTTAAAAAAGGTAATGTATATTTTTACGGCAACTGGAAACATCAAAATACTAGTGTTACCTGGTTGATTTCGGTTTCTATTGCCTCCTGAAAATATACTTTACCTTGCTTCCCGCCCTCTTCCCCTCTTGTCGCCATCTGGGCACAATAGAGGTCCAAAAAGGTGAGCCTAATGGTCCGTTTCGGTTTATATACAAGGAGGCTGCGCAGTAAGATGCCAGTAGGTAGCGAGGCGGAAGGATATCTTCGAATTAAGTTCTCTAGATCAAACAGCATTTGGAGAAGAGAAATGCTTTAAAAAAGGTAATGTATATTTTCAGGAGGCAATAGAAACCAAAACCAACCAGGTAACACTGGTATTTTGATGTTTTTATAACTTAAGTTATATGTATTATTGGGGTTCAGGTTCTGGAGAACGATATATTAATGTGATTGCCACGTCGTTGTTGTTGGTTTGATGTTGTTGTTATAACACTCTTTTTTTCACACCTAGTAAACGAACCAATGATCTGATAAAAAATTTATATTTAAATTTAAAGGTATGACAAGACCAGGGTGTTGTGGGAGATATTTTAATGCTACTACAAAGTTATTCAGTTGTGAATTTTTACTCTAACCTGGAGTCAAATGAATGAAATTTTACAGCTTTAACTGTAGGTAATAACAAGGCTCAGGTACTTGTGTAAGCTATTTTAATTTGACTGAAATTATGTTGTTGTTGACTTTCGCCTCACCTGGAAGCAAATTAATGAGCCACTGTTATATTTGCATTTGTTAAATTGAAGTCACTAACAATGCTACTGTTCTTGTGAAATTTATTTAAGTACCGGTACTACTTTCGATTAATGTTGTTTTTGTTGTTACTGTTGTTTATGGGGCTTTTAGCCTTCACCACGCAAATGAATCTATTTACTGAAGAAAATTACAAGTTCTCCCAACCGTATTTAAAGTCTAATACGTGAAAAGCAATACTAGAGTAACTTAGAAGAACAGTTTCATACTAAGAGTGTTCTGTGGAGTGAACAATTCCGAATAATTAACACTGGCGATAGCCAATGTTAGTAAGGGTCGACCTAGGATCTCTGTGTTAAACTTTTAACTTTGAGAGCTTATAACTCCGTCAAAATTGAAAAATTTTAAACCAGATTTGGAATCTAGCCTTGACTAGTCAAGGTCTGTCTACAGTCCAAAAATTGTGAAATTCAATCCAGCCAAACCCGAGATACAGAGAGGGGCCAAATAGACAACTTCTTGTTCTTGGTCTTGGTCTTGTTCTTGGTCTTGTTCTTGGTCTTGTTCTTGGACTTGTTCTGGGGATGTACCTTTCGTCTGTCCTCTCTACAGGTAAAACTATTTCTCCTGTAAACCTGGTTCTTAGCTCATTTTATAGGTATTGCTCCGTAGATGTGCCCTTTCCATAAGGCATTTTCTAATTGGTCAATTGGTTCAGGGGTTAGGGAGCTCTAAACGACCAGATTGATTGTTTTACATTGTTTTAAACATTGTTATTATGCAACAATGCCATTTAGCAAACGCCAGCTGCAAGACATAGACTGAAGATTAAAGGATTTGTTTCTATTGTTAACATTAGCGATAGCCAGGTTAGTAAGGCCATAGCTATTTACCGAGCTTAAAGGCGGCTCAACAAAACAAACAACAAATTAATTATAAAGGTGTCACACATACCCAACTCATCATAACCACCACACCTATTTATTACAATTCTCAAAGTAACACGGATTAATAAGCAAAAACGTATCGTTAAAAGTTAAAAGTAAGGGGTCTAAAAGTCAAAACCTGTAAGGAACACGGACAAGCTTTGACTGTAAGGGTCTAGGTGTCAAATTTGGACAGTAAGACGCTGCTAAGCTTTAGACCCTTACTACCCGGTGATCATGTTAATGACTTAGTACGGAAAATTGGAAATTAGCTTACAGCGAAACTCGTACACTAGAAATAGCGTTGTTCAGTATGCCACCTTTATACACTTACATTAAATCGGAGTGGCGTGACCCGGTTTCGAACCGGCCACCCAGTTCTCCCCCAGATCATTTGCATAGCGCCTTAATCTCTATGTTGCACTCCGATGAAACATAAGTGCATAAAGGTGGCTTACTAAACTACGTTATTTCTAGTGTACGATTTTCGCTGTTGGGTAAATTCCAATTTTCCATAATATTTTTTCCAGCTATTTATGTCTGTTTATTAATGACTTAACTCAGACAGAATGGGTGTTTTGCTTGGAGTCACTGCCATGTTATCAAACCGAAAAAAATGTCAACCTAAAGCAAAGTAGGAAATCCACACCCCCACTATCATTGGATCATCTCATGGGGCTTTATAGGACGATTTCAGACAGCTGTTCGTCAAAAACCGGGTAGTAAGAGTCTAATGCTTAGCAGCGTCTTACTGGCCAAATTTGACACCTAGACCCTTACAGTCAAAGCTTGTCCGTGTTCCTTACAGGTTTTGACTTTTAGACCCCTTACTTTTAACTTTTAACGATACGTTTTTGCTTATTAATAATACTATGAATGCAGCTGCAGGTGCGAATTTTTTATTGAAACAGTCTGAATATCAAATTACCGATTTATATTGTGATAAATGTGAAATATCTAGCATACAGTCTCGTTTCCCTTTATTATGTCTAGTTTCCTTTTATCTCATTTATCTCATTCATCTCAGTTATATCAAATATTAAATGATATTCTCATTTATCTCAAATATACTTATTTAGTTTCTCTAAAATATCTCAAACAAATAATTAACAGAATTTTTTATTAAAAAGCAGCTAACTGTATAAAATATGGTTGAAGCTTTTTTTAAAAACCTAATGCTCTAAAGAAAGAGCTGCAAGGAAAATCCACCATATAAGCCATCATTATCGTTAATGCTTGTAAAAGAAGCTCCAGCTTTTTTTTTGGACGATGGAGATTATTTTACATGTGTGAATGTGACGCTGGTAGCTTACGTATACTTTTCTACAATCAGTTCCTTTGCAGCATTAGGTTTTTTTACAGGCTTACCATCCGAATTTAAATGTTTACTTGTTTTTTAATACTAATTCAATATTGCAGTTATGCAATGCTTATTACTCTCATTACTGCCATACGAAAAGGAGAAAATATCAAGGATCACGATTGCAGTCCTTTTGAGCCACAGCATCAACTTCTATGTTAAATGGCAAATTTTGAAACGCAGCAGTTTCCATCAAAATTAGCAATGGAGTAAAAAGCACGGTAATAGATTATGTGAAGGCAACCAAGCAGTGCTACATAAAAATACAAACAACGTTTCGAAAATTATCAATTTTCGTCTTCAGGTTAGCAATAAAATTAAAGCATGGCAAAAGCCACTAAGTCAACCTATATTAAAAGCATAAAACAGTCATGGAAAACGGATAAAAACCACCAATTTCTCCCCTCAAAAGAGGCAGAAATGGCAGCCGAAAAGCAACGACCCACCTGCTCCGTTGGGATGCTACGTCGCAATGCAAGGTGTATGCAAATCGGTGTCACGTGTTTCAAAGGTGCGATGCATTCCTTATGTGGGTTTTACAATATGCCTGGCAAAAGAGTCGAGTTTAAGTGTTTTAATTACAGGAAAATATTATTTTAGAAATTTATTATTTGGCACTAAGTGGTTATGTACCGGTGGTGTATGTGTATGGATGACCAGCGTTTCTAGATTAATACGTGCCCTGGTGTATTTTTCTCGAAACAAGATTTGGACCTTGTCCAAGTCGGGGGTGTGGCCTGTTGTGTATTTGTCTGGCGACTTGCCTGTTGAAAGGCAGTGTTGCACTAAAGAATTTGATTCAACTTTTAATTTGAAGTTTGGTTTATGGGATGCCATATGTTCCTTCAGGTTTTGAAGGGATTGTCCTACATATGTAGCAGTACAGGTTGGCTCCATACAGGGAATTCGATAAACAGTATTGCGTGTGGAAAGCATGTCGTCTGATTACTTATTGTTTTTTTCATGGTGCATGGTCATATTTTGGTGGTTGTTTGAAACAGGTCGGATGTAACTGATGTTAAGTTTCTTCTTAAGGACTTCAGAGATGCCTTTGAAGTAAGGCAGAGCAATGAAACTCGAAGGAGGGAAAGGGGGGGGGCGTTTTGGGGTCAAAGCTTTTGAAATTAATTTGTTAACGTACCCGAGTGAGAACCCATTCTCAACATACTTTTGCAAGATGTAATGAAATTCATGTTGCAATAAGTCAGCATTACTGGTGTGTGAAACAACACGTTTAACTTCATTTATTACTACATTACTATTGTAGTGGGCATCAACATAGGAGTTGTAATGCAGGATGCGAGTCGACTGCATACTTTTTCTGAAGTGCGTGAATTCGATTAGGCTGTTATCGTTAATAATGACGTTTACATCTAAAAATGGGATGGCTTTGTTTTTAGAGGACTTCATAGTGTAAGTGAGTGATTTAGTGATGCTGTTGAGAAAATCAAGAATTAATAACTTAAGTTGTGTTGGTAGAAGTGCTAAACTATCATTGATGTATCGCTTGTAATATTTAATTTGTGGAAATTTTTCAACCAATTTATTGTCGACTGCATTCAGGACTATGTCACAAAAGAAAGTTGAAAGTGGGCTTCCCATCGATACACCATTGATTTGTTGGTAATATTTGCCTCCATACTCAAAGAAGGTGGTTTCAAAAAAAACTTTTACTGTACTGATGAAAGTATCATTATCCCACCCAAGCTTGAGGAGCGAGGGGGGGGGGGGAGGGTGCGTTTGTTAATTTTCGAGAGATTTCCGTAAGGATAAGCTTTTGGTCCAATGATGGAAACATTTTTTCGACATCAAAGGAAACAAATTAAAACCCTGGAGGCACTTGATATCCTTCCAGGTCGTGAACAATTTTGAGTGCATTGGGGGTAGTATGGTGCCCCTCAGCGAGTTCTTTATTAATCTAGAAACGCTGGTCACACATACACATACACCATCTGTACATAACCACTAAGTGCCAGATAATAAATTTTTAAAAGAATATTTTCCTGTAATTAAAACACTTAAATTCGACTCTTTTAAAACCCAGATAACGAATGCATCGCACCTTTGAAACACGTGACCCCGATTTGCATACACCTTGCATTGCGACGTGGCATCCCAACGGAGCAGGTGGGTCGTTGCTTTTCGGCTGCCATTTCTGCCTCTTTTGAGGGGAGAAATTGGTGGTTTTTATCCGATTTAAATGACTGTTTTATGCCTTTAATATAGGATGACTTAGTGGCTTTTGCCATGCTGTAAATTTTATTGCTAACCTGAAGATGAAAATTGATAATTTTCGAAACGTTGTTTGTATTTTTATGTAGCACTGCTTGGTTTGCCTTCACATATCCATCATAATTGACATAGGCCTATGAAATTAGGTTTGGTGACATGTCTTAACTACTTCCCTGCATTAAAAAGTTTAATGACAACAATAGTATCGTTTAGCCTCCACAGCATAGCTATTGCGAGCCAATGAGGGCAAAGAGTCTCATTGTTGAAACTCTTTGTCCTCACCTGGAGATCGAAAAAAATAGCTTAAAACGAGGTATGAACAAGACCTAGGGCTGATTGAATCTTATCTTAATCGGACTGATTCTTCTCAATTATCTTATATAGTGATTATCTAATGTCAAAATTCTAGTTGTTTAAATTACCTGAAATATCCCCATGAAATAAACTATATTGGTATTAAAAAATATTTAAGGGTATAAAATACGGATGGAAACCTTAAAGAAATTAATGCAATAAGGAACAGACGAAAGAAAAAAGATGTGTAAGCCATCAGCGTCATTCCAGTGAAAGAAGCTGCAGCGTGTTGGTTGGGATGCTGGAGATTCTTCTACTCGTGTTAATGTGTCTCACCGGCGGCATACATATCATTTTCTTGTATCTGATCCTTTAGAGCAGTAATTTCTTTAAGGCTTCCACACGTATTTTACACGTTTAAACATTTTTTTAAGATTAATATTATATAATATTTTTTCGTATGGTTATTTAAGGTAATTCAGGCTATAAAAGTTGAAAATCGGTTCACTGGTTCGTTGTGTATGTGCGAACAAAATTCCCTAAAAAAGAAAAAAAAAACGAGAATATTGCGATCATATTAAAGTAATGTTCAAAAAGTCCTATTCCTTATGAATATCTATATTTTAAGTTACATAATTTAAAGTCGGTCATTGGCTTGATTTGTAGGTGAGAGTAAAATTTTCCCAAGAAGAACAACAGCAACAATAATGTTGCAGTCACATTAAAATAACGTTAAAAAGGCCCTAAACCTTGTTCATACCTTCATCTTCAGCTATAAAAGTTCAGGTGAGGGCAAAAAGTCCCAATAACAAGAACAACAACAACAAAAAATTACCATTGTGTGAAGGCCAAACGGTTCAATTGTTGTTATTAAAATTATTAATGCAGTGAAATAGTTATGATAAAACCCCAAATACCAAAATCGTATACGTTAATTCTGGGGGAAATGAAGGAATTGTAAAGTTTGACGTTCTCCGTGGAAGGTCCTTGATGAGCATGTGGCAGTCACTTAATTAAGTGTTTTTGGCACAGTGTTCACCAATTTTCACAAAGCCTACATCAATTTAGCTCATGGGACTTTAGATAAAAATATATGAAGCATCGTACACAACACAAAGATTGGTAATAACAATTGGTAAAGAAAAACCAAAATTGTTACTGTGAGCGCGACATTCTCAGCTGCCGAGATCTCTACCTGCACCCGTGTTTCTTTGATTTAGTCTTTATAAAAATGACCTTGCAAGTGAGGAAGCTTAGGTTTGTTTGTTGACATTTGTCAATTTGAAGTAATTTTAACTAGAAAATTAAGAAATATTACTTGTCATACACACAGATCTATTTGCGAATGACTGTCAGAAAGGATAATTGGAGATGTTTAATTTAAAATATAAACTAGTAGGATTATTCTTCGTCTGTATTATTGATAAAGCCTCCACCATTGAATTAGTTTTATACTTATATTAATTGGTTACAACTCGCGCATACTAACTTAATGCCTTTGCTTAATATTAATTACTTGACTGAATCGCATGAATGAACATCTGATCTTCATGCTATCCTGCGAACCTTTACCTCGAAGATCGTAGATCAAGATTGAAGCTGTAAACGGTGTTATTTAATTCAGCAAAAAAAAATTCGTGTAATTTATAGCATTTATTATTTGATAATTCCCTGCAGTTATTTCAAGAAATGCTTGAATCCGTTCAAACCTCCCTGCTACTCATCGTAATTTCACTCCCAAAATGGGGACCTTTCAGTTCATAGAAGAATTCAGGTGTGAATTGGGAGCCTTATCGACGCATAACGAGTGGGTTAGGCGGATCATTTTCTTGTGTTTTTTTTATTTCATTTCATTACCAATATTTTTGTATCCAGTGGTGGTTCTTTTGGATAGGCAGAGCCTGCCCAAAATTTTAAACGAATCTTAAACTCTTTAATACATATCATATCATGACTGTTAATTAATAGTTCATCATCTACCGTTTTTGCAATTAATTTTACAATTACTTTTATTTCATATTCTTTTGCGATTACTTTTCCAGTACTGCTTGATATCAACTCTTCCATGCAAGACAAATATGTGCCGGGCAATCACGTTCCATTTTAGGCTCAATTTATACAGCCTAATGTTTAGCAGAAAGGTCAACCAGTTTGCTACTACGAAGGATAGCACTAATTTTTTCAAAATTAAGATATCATTACGTGAAAAAGAGTGCTGTTTAACATATATGCTGATTTTTTTCCTTTCGTTTTCACACCATCAAGTACACGTTTAACTTAATGTGAAACATGATCAGCCAGACTTGTGGACATTTCTAAGTAATATGTAAGATCTCATGTTATGAAGGTAACTAATTCGCAAAATGCAAGGCGTTTCGGAATGAGTAACATTCCAGTTCAAAAACTAGATGAAGTATAGTAATTACCATAATTATTTTATCTTTCTTTGTTTTTATACTGTCTTCTATCTCTTTTTTTCACAGATAATGCAGCTTTAAAAAAGACGGATGTTACTCAGCCGCAAACGGCCTATGGTGGCGTCGCATCTTATGCTGTTGATGGGATCCTTGAAACTTATTGGGGGAAAAACGGCCATTATTGCACGCATACTGGACACAGTTAGTGACTTTATCATCAATACTTATTGAAACTATACTTATAGGGTGAACATCAGAATTTCTATATAATAACAGTTTAAAGAAAACGAGAAGTACCAGTCTACAGGAGGTGACGTTTCAGTTGCTCTTTGAAGAAATGATTTCGTTGTTGTTGGTTTTCAGTTTATTACGTTACGGTGTTCCGTTTTTTATTGTTCAGTTCAGGACAATGAAGACACAATGCTGGAATTGTTGCTGTAATTGGGGGTCCTTAAAAACAGTTAAAAAATTTATTGCTTCACTTTTTTTACCCATGTATTATCATTAATTTAACATACATTTATATATTGAACTTAAGAAATAAATAAAAACCAGTCAAATATTTTTTACAAATATGATAAAAAAAAGTATATTACTCTTTTTAGACGCCACTGCATGTTAAACAGTTAAATTTTGGATGAAAAAAAATAAAAAATAAAAAATAAAAAATTTATTCTTTTTAGTATATTTCTTCTCCATCTTATCTTTCTGCTTCTACACTAACCATTGTGACTTTAGTAATTTTAAAATAATCAAACGAATAAATTTCAACTACATCGTGTGCAACCGTTTGATATTCTTTACTAACTCCTCCCAGCATTCCTTGCACCATTCTTGGTTAGTCCCATTTTGACCATCGTTTGTTGAAATTTTTATTTTTGAAAAATGAAACCAACAAAAAAATGAAATTCTCCATTAAATTTTAAGATAGCTTTCATTACCGTTAACCTTGTGCTTCAGCATTATTATCAAATCTAATTGAGCTGCTTTTAGAACAGTATATTAATTTAATAAAAACTAAATCGCTCATCACAATCAAGATCAATTATCTCTAACGGGAGAGTAGGGTTTCTACATTTTAAATAGATAGTTATTGTTCATCCTGTATCTATTCAACTGAGCAATAATGTAAACATACAAAACATGCAAAATAAAATAACATGTTTTCTTGGAAACAAAAGATACCAATGAACATTCTTTTTTGGTGCATGCGCTCTGACCACTCATGCCATGTGACAATGCTGACTTCTCCAATCTACTTATGGAAAGTTAGCTTAGTGTCTGATGGCGTTTAGGGTTAGGACAGCGAATCGGAGAAAGAGAGAAGAATAAGTGTAAGAGAGAGACAGACGTGTAATTTCTTATCAATAAACGACAGTTTATTTCAAGGATCATCGAAATTTCTCCAAGCACTGCCCCCCCCCCCATCCCCACGATAAACGATAAACGATAATTGATAAACGATGACCAGTGTGTAAGCCAATTTAAGCACTTACTATTCAGTTTAGTATCATGAGTTGGATTCTGAACTGGAAAACTAGCTCTGCCCAAATGACTTCCTTATCGTTGTTATCTACGTGGTGACTTAACCACTTAAGACAAAGGCAGTACGGTTATAATTTGGAGGAAGACTAGTCGGCGGTTCGAATCCTGGCTCAGCGGTTCGAATCAGCAGTTTACACTCGATACAAACGAAATGTAAGTTCGATAAGTATTATATTAGTTCTTACATGTCTTCTAAATTTTGGTTAGCTTCCGAAATTCCTTAATGGTGTTTGCAGTGATTTGTATATTGTTACTTCATTCAAATCAGTATACTTTAAAAATAAATAAGTAGAAATAATAGTTAAAATTAATATATTGAAATAAAAAAATAGAAATTAATAAACAAACAGTGTATTTACTTTATGCAAGTCGTATACTGTCACATAGTGTAGTTTAACAATTTCAGATTTAATTTTCAATTTTTAACAATAGTACTTATTACTTTTTTTCAGTTCTGTTTGCATGGTGGCAGGTGAATTTAGGAGGTGTGTATGTGGTATATACGCTTGTCATATACAACCGATGTGACGACACAAACGAGGGTGAGTAACTAAGTGACCCACGACACTTCAAACGTGAAGCACGTGCTTGTTTACTTCTATGTTTTTTGCATGTTCGATGTACTTCTTCAAACCATGGATTGTTGATAATAGACCGTAGGTATGAGCATAGAGAGACAGAGACCGGATTCGAAACGAATGAGACTGTCTGAGTGCAAACAATAATGACATTTTTTAATACAGCCATGCAGCGTGCCACTGATGTAGAAAGATTCAATAAACGAATGCCCCCTGATCTGTAAAAAGCTGCAAGTACATATCAAACAACGATTTTAAGTTTTAGCGTATCCACTCTTTTGGATCTTGGTCACCTTTACAGAAAAACCAAAAGAAAAGCATATGAAGACAATAAAAATGTTAGAAACAAATGATAGGGTATGACTTACAGCTAAAACGTAAAAAAAAACTCCCACGTTGTTCAACAAAACTGCAAGCCATTTTCTGCAGTGACGTGGCAAATTACAACTGATTTACATGAAGTGCTTGGAAAAGATTGATTCAGTTATTTATGGAAGAGAAATATTTGAGATGATAATCCTTGGTTTGTTAATTGCTATAATTTAAACCTTCAATCCGAAGGTTTTGGCCATTTTCGTGAGGATACTACAGCAGTTAATAAACAAAAGGGTGTGAATGATAAAAAAAATTCCCATCGTGAATAAGTGGATGAATTTTTCCCACGCACTTTCTGTAAATCAAAAGATAGTGGACAGTTGTTTTAACTGACGTGGAGCTCCTCTTGTTATTTTTTTTTAAATATTTAGCCGTATCATTAACTTCTTTCTTATGTTTTTCTCTACATATGAGTATGTATTATTATAGTTGTTCTGTGTAGATAACCAAAGACCCAAAGTGCTGAAAGTATTCGAAATTTAAATTCAGTGTTTGGTATGTATAGTTGCGGTTTTGTGTCAGTAACGGGAAAATCGTTCATTAAATATTGCTGCCCCAAAAAATGAAATTCTTCAACTTTGACTACGTTTGACGTAAAAAATGGTTCTTTGCAAAGATCTGCGCGAACAAAGTTTCCTACCAGTCTCTGCTAGGTAGACAATGTTTCAAGCTACCTTAAAGTATTGCACATTTCTGTAATACACAATGCCTAAAACACGTGTGAATATCGTGATAAACTTTGTTAGTATTCTTGAAAAGGTGCAGCCAACGTGGGATTTTCTCGCACATTCCGATTTCTCAACGATCATTGTAGTGTTGTTAAGGGAATACAAAACAAACTCAAACTTTCTAGGAGGCCATCCTCAAATAAACAAAAGATTTCAAAGACCATTTCATGTATACTGCAAGAGGTTTCCGTCATCCCAGCAAATCATATGTGTTAGTACAGTACATATCGTGTTAATGTTTTAGTTCTCTCCTACGAAAACATAAGTTTATAAACTTCGCCGAAAATGTGAGTCGGAAATTTACACCATTTATCTTTAAACGGAAAAAAAGTAGCTTCGCTTTTGTACAGCTGCAGTCTTCAGTCCGAAGTTAGAAACCATTCCATGCGATTATTTATTTCACATTCAATTTATTTTCCATTTATTTTCCGAAAACGTTAGATAGGTGTCAATTGAGATAAAATTAGGCAAAGGAAAGTTATAAACTAATTTGATTACGATTCAGATAAAAGAAAAATACTTGTTAACTTGGAACAAATTAAAAGGCTCCATGCAAGCGTGTCCTGCCCGAATGACGAAAAACATTATTACGAAATAAAACCTCGGTTCTTGTTGGTTTTTGGAACCCGCCATAATAAATTATTGGGACAGCTGCAGTTTCTTGTAGCGACACTAGTGGTAAAACTCTTCGGCCGCCGTAATAGTCCATGCTGTTAGCAACAAAAAGTGCCAAAACATTTCAGTTCCGGCAACAAGCTGCATATTGCACATGGAAGCCGTACACACATTGTAGTTTCCAAATCCACCGGGAGACACTCCCGGAAGTGACGACGTAATCCGTGATGAAGTCATCAAAATGGCCAATGTGTGACGTACTAAATGTCTATTATCTCCGGAACTAATCGATCAGCCCCAAAGTGCAACCTATTGTTGGAAAGATAATTTAATTTGCTAAAAGAAATGCCTAAACAATGTATGCCATAAATCTATTAGTTTTGGTGTAATTCGAAGAAAACGATAATATGACTGCTGTGTTATATGCTAATTCTCAATTATCTCTGGAACTAATCGATAAATCGTTTCGTGCGAACTATCATTGGAAAGGTAATTTAATTTTCTAAAAGAAATACTGGAGCAATGTATGCCATAAATCTATTAGTTCTGCGTAATTTGAAGAAAACATATAATGACGTCCTAAAATTGCTCACCATACGATATACTAAATCTCGTTTCTCTCCGGAACTAATAGATCAATCTTATAGTGTAACCTATCGTTGGAAATATAATTTAATTTGCTAAAAGAAATGCCAGAGCATTGTTTGCCGATATATTCGTTTTTGTTTAATATATAGAAAAACATATTACACCGTCATAAAAATGACTGCCATGCGATATAATAATCTTTAGTATATCTCCAGAACGAATATATCAATCTTATCTTGCGACCTATTGTTGGAAATATAATTTAATTTGCCAAAGGAACTGCAAGGACAATGTATGCCGTAAGTATCTTTTGTTTAATTTGAAGGAAAACATAATACACATATAACTAGGAAACAGGCTTTGGGCCTATTGTAGGCGGAGCGAACGGATCTTCATTTCAAACTTGTCATTTGATACCAAATCTGATAATAATTCTTAAAAATCTGGGTGCAATACTTAATGGGCTTTGTTGGGCAGTTTGCCTTTTAGTGTGACGTACTGCTGTTCTTTGCTGGCCTTTTTCTTATTTAGGCCTTTTTTTTTTTAATGTAGGCCTATGTTAGGTGTCAAATTTACGTTAACAAGCTTTCGTTTACTCCAGTATTTAGTTTTTGTTTAGTAATTTGTAGCCTCTTTTTCTCAGCCAACACTGAAGACATGGGCCATCGCCGCGAGTAAAAATAATACAGCATGTAATAAGGCGTTTAACTGCAAGCCAAACAATGATCAGTACGATAGTTTTTAACAATAGTCAGAAGATTCAAAAGGTTCACAAAACTGCTTTGATATAAGATTTGACACCGCCACCAAAGATTCAAAAGGTTCACAATACTGCTTTGGTATAAGATTTGACACCGCCACCAACGAAAATGTTGAGCTGGCACACCTCTATCACGCAATGCAAGATAATATATTATTTCCTAACTCTATGACTGCAACAGTGATCTCTATTACATAATCTGAAAAAAATAACCATCACAATTTAGGTTTAAAATGTGTTAGCTTTTAGACCTAGTTTTAGGTTTTAAGCCTAATTTTTAACGTTTAGGCCTAATATATATCTCCGATTTATTTTCGTTAGTATCCAGTAGTTCGAGATTAAGCCTATTTCTTTATGCAATGCAACACGGTTTTGGTTTCGAGTGTTCACGTTACCGTGGCAACCAGGAATTGAGAGAGGCGGTCGTATTATTGTTTCGTGTTTCGTGCTTTCGTGTTTCGTCTGATGTCTATATCGTTTTATAATACCGCTTGGCCTTGATACGACGATTTCAGGTTTCATATTCGGAATTCCCAACGCTAGTGTAGATGCCATTTCCGTTGCCATGTTGAATTGAATAATCTTCAAAGCATTCTTTTTTCAAATGAAACTAACGTGTGTTGTTAATGGAATCCTTTTGTTTGTATGGTTGCGTTTGTTACTGTAGTGGTTAAATGCAAGCATCAAATGTTATTATTTCGTTGAGTTACGTCGAAAAAGATTATTAGCTAGAAAGAAGCAACCAAAATTTAATTTGCCGTGTTTTTTAAAGTTCACTTGACTTCCATTAGCATGGTGTATGCTTCGTCGGAATTCCTTAACTATTCACAACTCCAAATTTACTATGGTGAGTGCTGGATATAAATTCGAGAATTTTAAAATTTCTACAGTAATAATTGTTCGATTTACGTCAAATTTTGGCTCAGCAATACTTTTGGGGGTATAAAGCGTTGTGCGAAATTTCATTTCAATCCGACCTTTCGTTTGGGCTCCACCCAGACTAAAAAAGTGCAACCAACGGACCAACGGACCAACGGACCAACAGACCAACAGACCAACGGACTAACCAACCAACATTTTGCAATTTGGTGTCCGTTATAGGCTACGCTTCGCTCGCTTCGCTCAATCGCTCCGCCAATTATTGCCACTTAATATGAGTGTGTAATAAAGGTGGTTTTATTCTGAGTTTTGTTACCTATAATGTATTCACTTGTGCTGCATTTGATAATATAGTCCATAACACAGCCTTCAGTACATCGGCGAACTCATTCCATGGAACAGGTATGTATCATCTTTCACCAATGTGACACCAGTCTCAACCTAGGACAATCCAAGAAAAAGGCAGAATAGGCTTGCTCGAGTCGTCCACAAGTCTTCTTCGCGTACGACTAAATGTTCATGTTATGCACGGTTACCAATGGTAAATTACACCAGCGAAGAAAATTCATTGATGCACCCTCGGAAATGATGGACAGATCAGAATTCACCAGAAGCAAGGCTGACCACGAAGGTAAAGTGTTATCTTGGGTAACCTTCCATTTCCGTCAAAACATCCATGAAGGCTATAAAGTTAAATGCACATAAATTTTGCTCCCACTACTAGGATATGATGTGAATTCCTCATCCATGGTTCGCCGTGCCATGAGTATTAAGAATAAGTATTCTTAAGAAGATTAATCATCACAGATACCAGTTTAAGGCCGCTCAACCATCACTAAGCTGCACGTAGAAATGGCTATAATTGCAATGATTGGTTGTGAGTTAGCAGGTAGTGGCTAGAATGAAAACTTTGTTCAAGCCTGTGTTGCAACACATTCTGAAGTCAGCGCATCTAAAACAAAATAGGTACGCACACAAGGTTAGCATCGCAGGCCTTAATATTCTGCAGAATAACGTTATCAGGATCTGGTAGATGACATAACAGTTCAGAGAGTCATTTAGGAGGAGGCAACAAGAATAGGCTGAATGGATATTGTGTGATGGATGACAACTGCTGGGAAAATGTAACCTCTATAGACTTGGAAGTGTACTAAGAGAGGTACGAGATGTAATATTAAACAGTGGTTTTACTGTAAAGTTCCGTGTGACTGTGAAGGCCACTGCTCTAGTGACACACTGTAAACAATACGACACAGCTTTCATAATTTACCGTTTCCAAAAAATCACAAATAACGCAGCAATTATTACATGCACATTATGTTTTCCTTCACATTAAACAAAAACTAACACATTTACGGGATACATTGTTCACGCATTTCCTTTAGAAGATTAAATTATTTTTCCAACGATAGGTCGCAAGATTGATCAATTAGTTCCAGAGATACATGAGATTTAGTATATTGCATGGTCGCCGTTTTGAGGACGTCATAATGTGCTTTCCTTCAAATTTCGCAGAAACTAATAGACTTACGGCGTACATTGTTCCGGCATTGCTTTTAGTAAATTATATTACCTTTCCAATGATAGTTCGCACGAAAAGATTGTTCTGTTAGTTCCGGAGATAATTGAGAATTAGTATATTGCACAGCAGTCATATTACGTTTCCCTTCAGATTAAACCAAAACCAACACATTTATGGCATATAGTGCTCGGGCATTTCTTTAGCAAATTAAGTTATCTTTCCAACAATAGGTCGCACGATAGGATTGATCAATTACTTCCGGAGATAATAGAGATTTAGTATATCACGTAGTGGCCATTTCGATGACGTCATCACGGCTATACGTCGTCACTACCGGGAGTGTCTCCCGGCGGATTTAGAAACTACAACATGTGAGTAGTTTCCATCTGCCCATATGCAGCTTGTTGCCGGAACTGAAATGTTTTTGCACTAACAGCGTGTACTATAAAGAGAAATTACTACGAAACCACTTGCTAAATTTTTTTATTAGACGTGAAAGACATTAATAGTGATATAAAATTACTTAACAAAGATAGGAATACCTCAAAGTACTGAAAATGTTTTCCGAAAGAGATTATCGTTAAAAAATAATTATAATTTTACTTTTACAGCATACGCACATGATATAGACATTCGTGTTGGCTACAAAAACCTGAACTTTTATCCAACAAGTGTTCATCATGCTCTAAATGCACTATGCAACAACACGGGGCCGATTCCCTTGCCATGTCCCTCATCAGAACACAATTGCACGCAACCGCTGACTGGACAATTCGTTAGTCTTCAGATTTCCAAAGCTTGTACATATTCAGGTGGATGTGGTGGTGGCGGCTGGACTCTTCTCAATCTTTGTGAAATACAAGTCATGGCACTACCAGCATCATCAATGAACTGTAAGTATAATAAATTAGAAGTACATGGAGAACAAAGTGTGAATAATCGTGCGTTTCTTTTTCTCAGCACTTAATGAAAGATAACCTTTTTGAGTTAGGAATGAAAGCATACGCTACATGGTGGAATGTAAACTGCTAGCCCTTGCAAGTTCTTTTTCGTGTAGAGTTGACGAAAAGAAACGTTTAGTAACTCTTCACTGATTCTTCGCACTCTATAGTGTTTCTCCATATCAGGAGCTTCATTTGATTCTTAATTCTTGGGCCATATAATGACATAAAACTTGGCCATTGCCTGGACACGAGCCACCATCATAGCCTTCTTAGAGATTCAAACCAACTGATTTTCCGACTAATCAATCATCCCACGACAGAAACATTGGATTCATTTTATCCAGGACTCTTCAGGAGTTTTACAGGGTTGGACTTCTGCATGCTTTAATTTTCTAGGCTTCTCGAGATGTTTAAGGTGCACGTTTTTGGCAAGTCTCCGGTCCATGATCCGTTTGTTTGCTTCTGGTGTTAGTATATGTTTCGTAGCTTTTAAGTTTTCTGTCATTCTGGTCTAAATTAAGGGAGACTAAATCTTTAAGTTTACCCTGATGTTACGACAATCGTTTTACGATGAGCCATGGATTTAAATAACTTTTTCATTTATTTTTTAGCTAACATTTTTAACTTTTGATAAAATGTATGACTGACTGATGCTTTGAAATTTTTTTTAGTTCAGCTAGTCCCAGGAAAACAATTCGAAGTACTTCAAAGCAGCACTCTAACAAATTACAATGCATCGTTAGCAATGGATGGTGCTATATACGATGTACTTGATTCACTCTACAACAACAGTCAATGCACTTTTAGCAGTAAGTTATTGATATGTATTTTTAACCCTATTTAAGTAAACGTAGTTTGAGTACCTTGTGTTACGAAAATGA
>JAHWFP010240369.1:1150-16812 GCA_023313725.1 Lithobius niger
TTTTTTTTTTTTTTTTGTCAAAGTGGAAAAATGTGTGGCCGGCTAGGGATCCCATTCCTAGTTGGGAGGAGTGAGGTGGGATCGTAGGCCCATGCAGTCTTGTCTGGCTTTAGACCTGCATGGGGTACATGGGATATCCGTAGTTGGGGTTTCTGAGAGGCCAACCATGTCGTGGTGAAGAGGGTTGGAGGAACGTGAATTTCATATTGCCAAAGGGAATATGTTTGCAGGTTGTGAGCAATGGATGATGTTTTGATAGAGTTCCAAGCCTCAGAAATGTGGTTTTGTTGGAGGTGGAGAATGGAGTCGGGAACTTGTTGAAGTTGGTGAGTAGTGAGACTGGCGTCGAAAACTACTACTGGTTGTGTAGGAAAGGATTCTGGCTTTAGACGTGGGTCAGAAAGTGCAACGTGAAGAGCGGGATGTTGAAAACGGCTCGGACGGTGGTGCAAGTGACACATTTTGTGTGTGTCGTCAATTGGTTGCAGAACCCATGGATGGCAGATTGTTGGTGGATTGAGACTTGTGTGAGGTAGGGAAACTGGTTTCTCGTTTACGGCTTTAGTGACGATGTCATCCATCAGCTGTTTAAATTGAGCGGCGTTTTGAGCCTTAAGAGATTTCACTTCCTCTTTCAGCTTGCAGATAGAGGTGTGTTGTTGGAAGAAAGTGTCCTGAAGTTGGACCAAGTAGGGTTTGACTTTCTTAGCATTTTTATCAAATTGTTTCCGGGCACGGACGGAGTTTATGGCGGACGTGGTCCACTTCGATGATTTCATCATCGTCAAGTCCGTAGAGTTTCGGGGATTCACGGCGGGTTGGTACAAGCGTAACAACAACTTGAGGGGGTGGAGAGCCGGATTCCCTAGACGGAGTTGTAGAGTCCAAATGAAGGGTTGTTTCATCCTCCGAGTTCCCCGTGCGATGGGAAAATGGAGTGGCGGGAACGTCTAATTCATAACTGATGGGAGTGTCACTGACAGGGAAGGTAACAATGATGGGAGACGATGGCGGTTCTTGAATGATTGTGGATTCCGGGTGGGTGATAGGAGTTTCCGGATGGTGTTCAGAAGCAATGGAGGCTTTGCTTGTTGGTGTGTCAGTAGCTTCAGAAGATTTCAGCCATGATTGCTGGGAAAGGGGTGTGTTCGTAGCCGAACAAGGATGCACTTTTCCCGGAGTGGGGGGAATTGATTTTGGAGTTGGTGAAGGGGAGGGAAAAGAGGATTGAGATTCTGCACGAAGCCGTTGCATGGTGAGTTTTTGGGTTTTGGCCTGACGTTTGTGGGTGGCAGAGAGGAGTTGGCGAGACACAATTTCCCTCCATGTTTTGTGGGTGATTGTCACACAAATGGGGCATGGGTTATTGTAGTAACCACATGGTCTGTGATACTGGCACACCGTTTTGTGCGGGTCCAGACGTAGTGGGTTTAGTAGTCCAGTGCAATGGCACATCCCAGGATCATCGATTACTGGAACCCGGCCGAAATATATATATCTTCTTCATCCTCTAATACTCTTGGCCTTTTGATCTTGACCATGATGAAGCAAAGTGTGGCAAACGATCGGTGTGGAAAAACATGGTAACGTGGGGCGCTAAACAGTGTAGACGTGTCACCAAACAAGGAACGTGAAAGAAAAGCGGGAAGAGGCCGGAAGTGAAAGGCGGAAGGTGAGCCTGAAGGGAGCGGCAGTGCGCGTGGCGGCTAATCGTCCAATGTGACAGGAGACGAAAGCCTCTGCTTGAAAGAAAGTTTATGGACAGGGGAGACAGAAAGGGTTGACTTGAGGTAAGTGTTGGGCGAAAGGAGCCGAGCCGCCAAAAAATCATGGGCTCAGGATGGGCAAGCAGAGACTGAAGGGGTGAGTGTCGACTGCAACCGTGAGGGGGCGGCCGGGCCTGGTCCCTGATGGTCGAGGCTAGGGTCGGCCGAACCCCGGTCCAAACGAAGGGCAGTCCGAAACGTGTTGGGGTTTGGTGATAGCTTTATTTTATTACAGTGGGGGAGGACAAGAAGCAAATTGCTATCCCTCCTTGTAGATCATTGTGATAATTATTTCACTACTGAGAAGTTTGAACAACTATTGAGCTTGGCTAGCACCTGTACCCAAAGTGCACCCCCCCCCCCCCCTTAGCACAATGGTTAGAGTGCCTGGCATTTCATGCGGGAAGTCCTGGGTTAGAGGCCCAGTCGAGAGCTTGTTTTCCTTTATTGAGTTCTGTAACATGTAGAAATATAAATTCAATCCTAAATTTTGTGTTTATATTTCATTTGTTTTTCGTCCCTTTTCCCTCTTACCCTCTTCCCCCCCTCATTCCCCCTCCACCCGGCCCCAGCCGCACATTTCCTTTCCCTTGTGCCTTCAGTCTTCAAGGGGTTGAGACCATGGGCCTTAGATGGCCTCAGGCCACAACAAGGGATGTTATATAATCAAGTGCTAGCCAGCACTAACAGTATTATATATTATCTTCAAAATAATCAAACACTTTATCATTTATTACCTTTCCTATTTTTAAAATGTTTTAAATATTTGTAACCTAAAGTTTAATGCTAGTAGTCTAATGGTCAGTATTAAAGACTGGCCTTGTGAGAATACAAGGCAGCATCCTACACTAACTTGAAATAATGAAAAGACAACTATCCCGACTGGGCCTCGAATCCAGGGCTTCCCTAACTCTAGACTGGGTACTCTAACCACTCCGCTACTGGGGTGGACCATAACTACAGACTCCAGTCAATGTTAGTTAAGCAAGTTACTTGTGTCATTTTCCAGTACAGAGGCCAAGAAGCAAATTACTTCCCCCGCATATAGGGTTGTGACATTTAGTTCACCATTGAAGAAGGTTGAACAGCTTCTAAGCAGTCCCATCCAGGGGTCTGCCCTGGTAGCAAAGTGGCAAGCGTTTTGCGTTATTTTATTACAGTGGGGGAGGACAAGAAGCAAATTGCTATCCCTCCTTGTAGATCGTTGTGATCATTATTTCACTACTAAGAAGTTTGAACAGTCTCTGGGCTTGGCTAGTACCTGTTCCAAAAGTGCACCCCCCTCCCCTTAGCACAATGGTTAAAGTGCCTGGCGTTTCATGTGGGAAGTCCTGGGTTAGAGGCCCAGTCGAGAGCTTGTTTTCCGTTATTAAGTTCTGTAACATGTAGAAATATAAATTCAATCCTAAATTTTGTGTTTATATTTCGTTTGTTTTTCGTCCCTTTTCCCTCTTACCCTCACCCCCCTTATTCCCCCTCCACCCTGCCCCAGACGCACATTTCCTTTCCCTTGTGCCTTCAGGCTTCAATCATGAACAGGATTCACGAAGATGCTTTAAAACCAAGCATCAGCTCTCCTACTGGTAACTTGCTGTACTAGGTCTCAACTAGCACAGGCCTTTTTTGTTAGATACTGCATAAAACAATATTTCAGGCTTGTTGGGGAAGGGGAAGGCTAGTGGCGTTGGCCCATTTATAATCTCCCCACTATCCTCCTCCCTGCAATGTTAGTAGCTGGTTTGTGGCATTTAAAGTAATTTTTAAATGTTAATGCACGGTTGTGACGTCACACCAACACATCACGATGCTAAAAGTGTAGCCGTTATATACGGTTAATCTGAAAACCCACATACGTGACCGTGGGTTAATTTTGATAACCCACACTTTTTTGATAACCCAACTCTTTTTCCGCGCTAAACACAACCCCCACTCCAGCCGGGGTGACATGTGACATATAATGACCGACTTTTCAAAACTACCGTACACAACACAAATTCAACCAGCAAACCCCATTGCAACCAACATAAATAGGCACATTTACAACCTGCGACATTTATCGGACTAACACGAAAAAAAAAAAAACCTCGAGGGCTCCTATGCTAGGCCCCCACCCATGGAGAAATGGTCCGACCTGGCAACCTTTCGTTCCGACGGTACGTAGACTACGCTACTGACACTTCCTAAACACACCTAAAAACCTACGAGACTCAAGCGAATAGCGCATTTTATACGCTATATCTTATTTAAACTAATTAAGGTAGAAAAAATACGGTTTTACCTTAAACACAAACGTCGGTGACTGGGGCTGGATATAGGGACGTCCTCATGTACGTGAGACTTTCGCAGACAGGAAGTTTAAACCGGAAGTTTGAGTTAAGGAATTTACGTCATGATTCACAAATAAAATTTTCAATTTTTTTTTTTTGATCTCAAATAACAAGATATGTTGGCTCGACGTCACACCTTAGCATTAAAATACATCTCCGTGAGTCGTAGTCGATTTAACGGTTATAATTCGGCCGTCCTTTGGCAACAGGAAGCAACGACATTTTTGTCAATTTTTAGTTAGATGTTGCGCTGGCAAAAGGAAGCAAGCCGCTACCATACTAAAAAAAAAATATTGAGGGTGGCGATAGGAAGCAACTGACAACATTTTAGGGTCTTGCTTATGGCAAAAGGAAGTAAACGAAAATACTATGGTAACAAGAAGTAACCCACATTTGTAGTCCTTCTTCAATATGGTAAAAGGAAGCAACAGGCATTCTGTCATGAATGGCAAAAGGAAGTAACTGAATATGTAATGGCAACAAGAAGTAACCCACAGTTTTTGGGCATTCTTCAATATGGTAAAAGGAAGCCACAAGCAGTTCATCATGAATGGCAAACTAATGTAACTAATGTCCAACATTTACAGGATTTTTTTCTGCTCCATAATACGGACCCATCAAAATAAAATAATAAAATAAACCCAAAAATTAAAATAAAGTTGGTCTTCATAAATTACTTACGGAGTTAAGAGAAAGAAATATACCAGTTGTCGAAATTGTTTTTTAATTTCTTTCCAAACGGGGGGAGTTCATGGTTGTTTCAAATATGTTGATTGAAAAGATAAAACTTTTCTAGTTAAAATATTAAGCACTGAAGGAAGTATTCTCGATTTATTGAAGCTATTTTCCCTAAAGATGTCAACAGGTTGGTTACCTTCCACGAAACGTTCCCATATCTCGGCAAAAGAACCAAAAAAGCTCCAGATGGTAAGGAGAGAAAACAAAAACACATTTCTGTTGTATGGCATGAGGACATAGCAGGCAGGTTAGCAGAAGACATTGTTCAGCTTTCATCAAAGCAATAAAAAATGACAGAAATGAACGAGTTTATTCTGTGGGCTGAAAACTGTGGCGCCCAAAATAAAAGTTGGATTTTGTTTACCACTTTTGTGCAACTTATAAATCAAGAGTGGGGCCCCACTAAGATTACAATCCGATATTTAGAGAAAGGGAACACGTTTATGTCGGCAGATAGTGTTCATGGCAAAGTAGAAACTAAGCTAAAAAAAACCAAGAGGTTAATGATTTCAAAGATTTAATGGACATTGTGCAAACTTTAACCAAAAATATTGAGGAACATGCTATAGAGCATTCCGACTTTCGGATGTGGACGGTTGCTACACGACAACCCTCCGAAGAAAGCTACAGGCAAAAGAAAAGTTCCAGAAGTCGATCTTTTGCCTCTTCTAACAGAAATATGCGAAGTCCAGTTTGAGAAAGAAAGGAAAACTATGAAGTTCAAGCGTGAGTTTGGAGAAGATTACATTGAAGTAGACTTTTTAAAACAAAAGTTTGACATTCATCAACTTCCAGCAGAGCGCAGCACAGCACGGGGCATCTTATCTGCAAAGAAGCAGAAGATGTGGACGAACTGGTTCCTCACATAGATTTGCGTAAGCGGGAGTTTTGGTTATCCTTACCAACTAACGATGGAAGCAAGGATTTATTGACATAAAAAAATGTACACTTTGGACAGAAATAGAATATTTTTAAATTGGAAATGTAATTATTTGTGTTATCTTAACTATTTTAGTAATTATGCTTCAAATTGTGAAAAATGTGCATTAAAGTTTTGCTGTTTGTACAAAAAACTTGTACCTATCATTAAATATCAACATATTTACAGTGCAAGAAGCAGTTATTAGCCATTAGTTACTTCCTTCTGCCGTCGGATATTCATGAAATTCCGAATGGCAAAAGGAAGTAACTGCTGAAAAAATTAAGAAAAACTGAAAATTATTTTTTGTGTCAAACTTGGTTAAAGACAGTCCTCAAACAACATTTAATCCAGATAGTAACATTTCATGAATTGTTTACCAGTTCTTGTGGCAAAGAAAAATTCAGTTTTTGCCATTTCTCTCTCCAAACTTGAAAAACAGCACTTGCTTCCTTTTGCCAAAGGACGGCCGAATTGCTCTTGAGCTCGAACGGCTAGTCCACTATCTCGGGGCTGGAGGGAAAAACACGTGGGCTTCGCCCACTCGTGTTTCCCTCCACCCCCTCGATAGTGGACTAGCCGTTTCTCGCTCGCTCGACAATGGCTTGAGCAATCAAGACTGGTCCTTATAGTGATTTCACACTACTAAATTCGTCGCGAGCCCAGCTCGCGCTCGGCCGCGGCCAGCCCAGATTGGCCGCTACGGATTTCACACTTAAAAATTCGCAGCCCTCAAATAAGCGGCCGTTTTTGCGCCATCTAGTGGTAAACAGTGAAAGCTTCCAGCGAGACGGCGCGCGAGGGCTCATGGGAACTCTATGGTCACCAGAATTCAACATGGATGCCAAACACATCGTCGCTCTTATTGCTATGTTTTATTTCTCTCGTAGGCGACAAAAAGCACGCGATCGTCGAATTTCACTACTGAGACGTAGGCAACGGAGACGTAGGCGATTGCTACACGTTATGTTGGAAGATGCAACAAACTTCTTCGCGATGTATGCTGCAAGTTTCTTGTCACTTGGAACTAACTCCCGCACGGTAAGTCGTCTGCTAACGTATGCTATGATGATAATAAATTATTCCCAGGAAAACACGAACATGGTTCCTGATATTGCATTAGAAGTTTCGGTATTTTGGTACCGTTAATTTTACTGACAATTTCTTTACAGAATATACTACCTTTCTGTCATATTATTTTTCTTAACAAACGTTTTTTACGGTCACGGTGAACTATACAACATTTAGTCAAAACATAATTGCAAAACCACAGAAGCACAACACCTGAGCAACACTACTAACAACTACGGGCCTGTGGGGGAGGGGTGGGGTGGGGGCCTCGTATAATAATGGAGGCACACAATGGTTACATGAACCAAATTCTTGCATGAACGCAAATAGGGGCCCCCTTCCCCAACTCAAAATAGCTCTAATAATAACACATAATAACCTAAGGACCAAAATCAAGCCGGGGAGGCGGAATTCCCCCCCCCCCCCCCCCCCACACACACACACTATAACCAGAATTCGCTAAAATTTATTTTTCGGGCTTTTCTTTTGGTGGCTTCGTCGTGCTACAGCCAGGGCCCCCACATCTAAGTTTGGGGCCTGGGACTAACTACAACAGCGGGCTCCCTCTCCTGACTGAAATCGTAAAAAGGTTACACTATGTTATAATCGGCCACAATTGTGCTTAAAGGGTTGGTTCATTTATTAATCCGGGCTGCTTACGTTTGATGGCTTCCCTGCAAGCTGACAAGCTTGCACTATACATGCTCCTGCTCCGTGCTCGCTGCCGTACGATTGGAGTTGTTGTTTGTTGGAAGTTTAAAAATATTCACAATACCCGTAAATCGAGTATGTTACTCATAGTCATCAAAACTCACAATTGCGAAAAACAATTTCTGCAGGCCGGGTCCACCTGACCCCTTGGCTGGGTACAGCGGGTTCACCGGACCCCCCCCCCCCTCCCCCCCGTTGGCGGGGGCCCTGGCTACAGCCATAAATCCGACCGAGGCTGTTCGACTTAATTGAGCTTAATGTGAAACGTGGTAGCCTGAAACGCCTCGTTGGTGCGAGAATAGTAACAGTGCAGAAATTCTGAGCTGGATGTGTGCCGAACTTACCTGTTGCATTTTCTGTTTAAATGATTTATTTTTTTGCCCGTTTCTGCTACTGCTTCACATACCTGCTGGCAACTTCCTCCTCAAACTGCCTACATTGCTAGCTATGAACAACATTATGTCTGCCAGAATAGTAAGCGTATGCTAGATGATAACGTTTAAAATAAATTGAAAAATAATAGAAAAAACTAATAAGCACAAGTAAATAATCAATGTTAGCTGTAATAGATAAGTCAGTAAAATTAAGTTTTGCCTGTGTTTATGTAACATTTTGTAACTTAGTGGTATAACTTATAAACTTGAAACTTTTAAAATAATTTTTTTTTTTTAATTCTAGATCTGGTGCAATCCATCATCACGTATTTGGTGGGATACCGTTGTCAATGATCCGGGATTCCAATGGCACGAAAATCTACGTATGAAGAAAGAAACTTTCATGCTGATTTGTGATCACCTTCGCCCACATCTGGAATTGAAAGATACTAAACTTCGGAAAGCTCTCACAGTAGAGCATAAAGTTGCCATGGCATTATGGCGTATGGCTACAAACTGCGAGTTAAGGAGTGTAGCAAATTTGTTCGGTGTTGGCACATCAACTGTTTGTGAGACTGTCTTAGATGTATGCCAACTCATTAATGATGTGCTGAAACCCATATATCTGCGCAGACCCACTGCCGCTGAATTTCAAGACATCATAGCACATTTTAATATTAGGTGGGGGGTCCCACAATGTGGTGGTGCAGTTGATGGGTCTTACATTCCAATTACATGCCCGAAACAGTATCGCACAGACTACTACTGCCGTAAGTCTCACTATGCTGTGATTTTGCAAGGTGTTGTAGATGGGGCCTACAAATTTTGGGATGTATGCGTTGGATGGCCTGGTAGTGTACACGACTCTCGTGTCCTTCGTA
The DNA here is from genome assembly GCA_023313725.1 of Lithobius niger. NCBI lineage: Eukaryota > Metazoa > Arthropoda > Chilopoda > Lithobiomorpha > Lithobiidae > Lithobius > Lithobius niger. The sequence continues at coordinate 9,938 of JAHWFP010240369.1, forward strand.
ACTCTAACTTATATGAAGCCATGGAAGATGAATCCGTGTTTCCAAACACTTACCAAACCATCCATGGTAGCGACATTTATCCATACATAATTGGAGATGGAGCGTATGAGCTGCTACCTTGGCTGATGAAACCATACCCATACAATGGTGCTCTAACTGATCGGCAGAAAGTATACAATTACCGAATGAGTAGAGCGAGGTGTGTCGTTGAAAATGCTTTCGGACGCCTGAAAGCACGATGGAGGATTTTAATGAAACGTCTTGACTGCGAAATTCCAAATGTTAACAGAATTGCTATGGCCTGCTGCATACTCCATAATATCTGTGAGCAACATGGGGAACCAGTTCTGGAACTTGCTGTAAATGAAGTAGTAGTGCAAGAGCGAGCGGGAGCAGAAAATCGCAATGTGTCCCGTTACAGAAATGACCCTGCTGCTGAACTGGTACGCAGTTCGTTGGCACAATTTTTCAGTCCTTAGCCAAGACATATGGCCATTTATCGGTGCATGCTTCCGATCTATTCACGTTCAAAAAAAAGGTTTTCATCCTTACTGTAACCAATGACATAAAACAATTATCTTCATGCCTATTTCCTACCAACTTTGTTTCTGTAGCCTACAGTTCGACTACGAATACACAAGTGTTGCTGGAGGTGGTATTTTCACAGCTGACTTTCTTCATCAGGCGTGTCTTAAGTCAAAAAGAAGGAAGTCGCCTAATGAAGAAGTCGGCTGTATAAATACCATCTCCAGAAATTCGCTAAGATCGTAAATGTTTGCACAGTTTGCGTAGTGTTATGCTTATGCTGTGGTATTCAATGCCAACATTTGTGCATCCCTAGTCACCGTTCAAAAGTTAGGCTACAAGACAAAATATTAAAGCCTACCAGGTACGCTTATTTTTAAATAATTTTCGTAGTTCTTTTGCAGTTGCGTTAATAATTAAGGCTGTACCGGTTCTCACACCAGTAACAGTACTGCAGTGATACCAGTACCGTGCCCGATACCCCCAAATTTTAAAGGCACAAGTGCGTTGGCAGTTACTGTAAATTGATCATGTGTGATGGGTAATTTTTCTGTACTGTTTACGTTACTGTACCAACTTCCATGGTTCCTATAAATTTTCAAGGCATTGTTTCATGGATATCGTTATCAGTGATCAAGCTGTCAAAAAAACCTGTTTTGTAATCCAGCTAAATGAGCAAGCTTTTGCACCATGTTTCTTGTGCCTTGCCAACCCAATTTTCATGAAAAAAATAAAAATAAAATAAAAGAATGGCGCAGCACAATTAGTTTTAAAAATTTAGCGAGTTCAAGGAAGTCAGTTATACTTGCCAATTAGAATTTTTTGTTTGTAGCCTACAAGCCTCATCACTCCTTTGCAGAATAAAATTCTGAAAGGTTTTTTACCAGTTCTGCGGCTTGGTGTTGCTAGAAACTAAACCGCGATACTGCATTGCGTAGGCATAACTGCAACTTCGAAGTGCAGTTTTAATTCTTTACCTCGTGCCCCACTCTGAATCTAAGCGTCATTAACCCGAATTCATTTTCTATTTTTACCGAATTCTGTGACCTTGAACATATCTTTATTAGAAATCTGTGGACTTGTCAAGGCCTAGCTCAAATCCGATAAAAGTTAATTTTAAATCAGTTTGTGAACTCTGAAAATTTGTTATCAAGGAAAGTCTCCCAAGTGTCTCGGAGCCAAGTAATCATGTGAATGGTTTAACATGGGTGATACAGTATTTTTTAAATATTTTTTATTGTAATGTTTCCAATTATTTCTCCCTGTGGTTGTTGCATGTTGTTAGCCTGTACCGAACTGATTTTCGCCATATCTGCATCTGCTAATCGGAATCAGTCATTTAGTATTGGTATACTGGTATTATTTTAATCAAGTCAAGTACCAAAACTTAGTTCTGATTATATGTCATCAGCACACTAATAGGAGCTAATAATAAGCTCAGCATTTTGTCTACTGCTGTCACTTTTAATCCATTAAATTGGAAACTTTGTACGCTGTATGTTCAAACACGTCACAACACCGAGTTTCGCAAATTTTCGATGAACAGATACTTGAAAAATTACTCGCGTTCGTCGTCTTCTAGCCTTTTTAAGCTGCTACGTTACTATTACTCATCTTTCGGCCTCCAATATTTGGAAGGCTGTTGTCGTAGTACATGCTTAGCTTGTCGGGCACCAGGTGTGGGAACGAAAGGAGCTGACGATTCATCAGGCGATGGATGCAAAGTGATTCCAGGACTCGGAAGATGAGTGTCCTAACTCGAGTTTGATTTAAGAAGAGTGGTGGCCTTATTCCACCCAATATTGTGTCCTGTTTCAGTGTAATGGAATGCGATGCCATTTTCTTGCACTTCATTCTTAGTGTAGGCCATGTGCTCTTTCAGACGACAGAAAAAGATGAACGCGAGTAATTTTCAAAGTATCTGTTTGCTGAAAATTTGCCTAACTCGGTGTTTGGACATACAGCGTACAAAGTTTCTAACAGTTTCTTTCACTTTATACAACTAATTTCAAATATTTAGGGCTAAACAAATCCTAGAGGCACCCTCGTAGATTTTTTTAAATTGTTTACTGCTATACAAGCTGGCAAATATTCTAGCAGGATCAACTAAATTTTAGCAGATCAACAGAAAAATACTAATCGGTACAGGCTCAGTAAGTCAATTCTTGCATCTACTCTGCTTAAATGCAGTTGACTTTTGCTTGAAACTTCCACCGAGTGTCGATGGGATAGAAATATTGCCTTGATGAGGAGTTAACCATAGAATTTTTTCTGCATATCCGTAAATAAATGTAATTATTTTTAATCCAATGAATGTAGTGAAATTTGTTGTACAGTATAATAAAGGCAATTTGAATATTTATTTAAGCGTGTAGTACGACAATTTTCATACATTAAAGTAATATAACACAATCAATTAAATGTCTGACCCAGACTGCTAACAAAAATGGTGGAATAAGTGTCAAATTAAACTAACTTTTTTTAACACAAACATGTACCCTGAGCTACAGAAGTAACTTAATTCTCTTGAACAGAATTGAAGTTCGGTAAATGTAATTAATGGACAGTAGCTAATTAAAATTAGCGCAGAAAACAGACATGTCAAAGTTCGATATGACCTGATAGAAATAAATTTTTAATTTGAAAATAATCAATTTATATGGGGAAAAAATTCTGCCCGAAAATTGACCATTTCAAAATTTAAAATGTGTTTCTATCTGGCCATGTCGAACTGGTCATGGCTGTTCTCTACGCTAACTTTGCAATGAGATACGATGAAGTTATAGTGGTTTTTTATTTGCAACCTGTTGGATTGTCTAAAGACTTGGAACTGAAGTTATGTTTACGCTGTAGTGTCGACGATGCTACAGTTAAAAAAGAAAGCAACCCTGTAAGCCAAATGATACAATTGGAAAAAAGGAAAAAGTAGCATGTCCCATGTTGTAGTTGTAGGCTAAAACTGTGATACTGGGTACACCATCATTGAATATCAGTAGTTTTAGTGAATGTTGCGATACAGATTCAATCCTGTATTGATCATCAGTGCTGCCTTGGCTATAACACCAGACTACCGATCAGAGACTTATTATTCACAATTTAAAAAAAAAAATTCTAGTACACATAACATTGTAAGGACCAGTACCTATTTTGCGATAAGCCTAGCATAGTCTTGTTAAAGAGTCTGATTTTAAATGCAGTAAAAACAAAATTTGTGTACTCTAGCATCGTGGGCACCACAGCTTAAACGCAACTTCAATTCCAAGTCATACGATATAATAAAAAAAAACCTATCTCAATTCGCAGAGAACAGACATGTCAAAGTTCGATATAGTTCAACATGACCAGATAGAAATAATTTTTTTTATTTAAAACGATCAATTCGTATGGGGAAAATTCTGCCCGAAAATTGACCATTTCAAAAAATAAAAAGGGTCTCTATGTAGCCATGTCGAACTGGTCATGGCTGTTCTCTACGCTAACTTTGCAATCGAGATACGATGAAGTTCTAGTGTTTTTTTTTAAATTTACAACCTATTAGATTGTCTAAAGACTTGGAACTGAAGTTATGTTTACGGTGCCGACGATGCTACAGTTAATAAGAAAACAACACTGGAAGCCTACTATAGACCCAAGTGTTACAATTGGAAAAAAAAAGTAGCATTTCCTATGTTGTAGTTGTAGGCTAATAAAACTGGGATACTGGGTACACTATCATTGAATATCAGTAGTTTTAGTTAATGTTGCCATACAGATTCAATCCAGTATTGTAAAGTTGAAAATTCACCTTTTATCACGCTTATTTTCAATATTCAGCAGTCCTGGAGGTGTAATGGCTCAGGCGACTATCATCTTCAGGCTCCACAACAACAGTTCACTACTTCGTAACGAGCGTTCGTCTGCTTCGAATTTTGAGTGCGGCCTCCGATATTTGTTGGGTACGTTCGTGTGTTTATGAAAATAAGCGTGATAAAAGGTGAATTTTCAACTTTAAAATGAATTTTCATAGTAGGCAAGTGACATTGTCAAACTAATCCAGTATTGATCATCAGTTCTGCCTTGGCTATAACACCAGACTACTGATCAGAGCCTTATAATTCATACAAAAAAAAAATTGTAGTATATATTTGTAAGGACCAGTCCCTTTTTTGCGATAAGCCTACCAGTCTTGTTAAAAGAGTCTGATTTTAAATGCATTAAAAACAAAATTTGTGTACTCTAGCATCGTGGGCACCACAGCTTAAACTTAACTTCAATTTCAAGTCATACGATATAATAAAAAAAAAAACCTATCTAAACTTGCAGAGAACAGGCATGTCACATTTCGATATAGTTCGACATGGCCAGATAAAAATACATTTAATTTTGGAAATTGGTCAATTTTTGTGGTGGAAAAAATTCCGCCTACAAATTGACCATTTCAAAATTTATAAATGCCACTTCACTTACTTTGAAAATTCGAGACCATGTTTACGTTTTGTACGCTTAGACTTCAAAGTAAAGGATATTTACCGTTCCAAGATCCTTGCATATTTTCGACAGTCAGGTTTTCTGGATTTGGAGGGGCTCAGAACGACTGTCTTCATCAGGCTACCACATCACCGCTTACTTCGTCGTGATCGTTCGTCTTCTGCTATCGTTCGAGAGAAGGCTGTGCTGATGAATATCCAGGGACCTTAAAACCCAAAAATTCAGTTCCTACTGAGAGGAGAGTTTAATAAGTTGCTGCGGGAGAAGTGGTGCACTGGCCTGCATGTTACGGAGGCAATGGCCTCGTGCCACATTCCAATGAACGAAAGCAGATGAACGATCATGACGAAGTAAGCGGTGATGTGGTAGCCTGATGAAGACAGTCGTTCTGAGCCCCTCTAACTCCAGAAAAGGAGTGCATGTTGAAAAATTTGCAAGGGTATTGGAACGGTAACTACCCTTTACTTTCAAGTCTAAGCGTACAAACCGTAAAGATGGATCATTTCAAAAATTAAAATGTGTTTATATCTGGCCATGTCCAAACTGGTCATGGCTGTTCGCTGCGCTAACTATGGAAGCTCAGATAGGATGAAGTTCTAGTGATTTTAAAAATTGTTGTTAAATTTGCAACCTATTAGAATGTAGGATGACTTGGAAATAAAGTTATGTTTAAGCTGTAGTGCCGACAATGCTACAGTTAAAAAGAAAAACAACACTGGAACACTACTGTAGGCCAAATGTACAATTGGGGGGGGGGGGGGGGGCAACATGTCTCGAGTTAAGGTCGTTGGTACGACTGGAATATTGGGTGTAAAACTTGCAAAACTAGCTACGTACTGGTCCTCAATGATTTGTTAGTACAAATTAGAACGGTGAGTAATCATGCGGGAAAAAGGAATTTTGAAGTGGAGGACAAAGTTCAGTCAATTGAGAATTATGAATCTGATGTGGAGCTGTATGGGGTTGTGGTGGGAGCTGGGGCTGTGGATGTGGATGTGGCTGTGGATGTGGATGTGGATGTGGCTGGGGCTGGGGCTGGGGCTGCTGTTGCATGGCCTGCAAGAGCATTCTCATCATCCTTTCTTCGTGCTCCATTTCTTCTTTCCGTCTCTTGCGGTCCTCTTCACGCTCCAATCGTCGCTGTTTTTCTTCAGCCTCCAATAAACTTTTTTTTAAATTTTCTTGGCTAGCAAGAAATTTTTCCATAACGCTTGTTGCCTTAGGTCGGCCTCGTTTAGTTTGGGAGCGCAATGCACTGCCTGGAAGAATAAATGAAAAAAGTTTTGAGTACAAATATGAAGTTTGGCTTGTATGCTCTCTGAGAAAAAGAAACTAAATGACCAACCCTAGGCTACTTTACAACATGCACACTGCTAATTGCTTTCAGGTGAGCAAAGTTTTACGAATGGTAGGCCTATTAAACACAAATTCACAATTTGTGAAATCCAACTTTGATTTTCATGGACATACATATACGCGAAAAGCGAGCTACATCTCACCGAGGCAAACAGGGCCACCTTGCGCGCTTCTCCTCAGCCTAGAATCTTTCAAGCGGGGTCAACTCACTCAGCTCGCTCGCCGACAACCAATCAGGAAGAAGAGACGAGTACAGGGATATGTAACGGCTTGTTTAATGCCGCTATCGTGTGTGAAACGTCAACGACTTCTTCCTGATGGGTTGTCGGCAGAGCGAACTGAGCGAGGTTACACCGCTAGCTGAACGATTGTAGGCTGAGTAGAAGCGCGCAAAATGGCCTCTCTTGCATTGGCGAGACATAGCTCGCGAATCGCGTACATGGAGTTTGCTGCGCTAGCCCCTGCTTTGCAAGCTGGCTGTTCTTGCGTAAATGGAGTTTGGCCGTAAGAAATTCTCTTGGTCACTG
>JAHWFP010240372.1:6739-24658 GCA_023313725.1 Lithobius niger
AATAAATACACCAAATGGGTTCGAGAAGGGTTGAATAAATACACCAAATGGGTACGAGAAGGGTTAAATAAATATACCAAATGGGCATTTAAGTCCAAAAGGCAGCGTAAATAGTTTTGCATCTGTATGATATCTTACATTTTCGTCGTCTTTATTGACCATAAGGGAAGTAATGATGGCTCTCAAAAGAATGTTTTTTTCATTTTTGATAAATTTGTTTCTTTCTTCTTTGTTTTTTCTTTAGCTTCTGCAATGACTGACATTCGCCGATCCGTGCTGGTGATTCTGTTGGTTTGTGCCATTTCCGTCCAGTCCCAAGGCACATCGGATCCGACGGCCGTGATTCGACGGGAATTGAAGGAAGCAGCGAACAAGCTCTTGACCGAACTGGAACAGCGTCTTAAGGGGACTTTTGTCGAATCTTTGGGAATGACGAGCAAACTTCCCGAATGGCACCGAAAATTAGACGGACTTATCGACACCATCACGAGCCAGTCTTGGAACGCTGTTCAACCCAAAGTAAAAGAACTCATCGACCAGGCTGAAAATTACGTCACCAAAATGCAGAAATACATCACGACTTTCAACGTTCAGTCGATAAATAACATTCTGATCCACATTCAGAACCAAGCCAAAGATATCGCTTCCAAAGTCAAAACCTCTCTCGATAAATTGCGAGTGGTGGTCAACAAGCACAGCATTCCAGGCAAATAGATCATTTTAAGGCGTTTAGCCCACGAAACTGACAGACCTATCCAACGGCGTAGACTGTAGAACTGCATCATCATATATTGCAGGTTGTAAATTGGCGTTTGTTTGTTTGTAGAGTATAGAACTTATGTATAGTAGAAATGTAACTAATTAATTGAATAAATATGTTTCGGAGTTATATTTGTGTTTTTGATAAACCGAGAGAAAGTGACAAAAAGTGGATGATCGGTTTTTATTTCTTTTACTTAGAGGAAAACACCTAAAAAATTCTTGTAAGTGTACAATGTGGAATAAATCAGGCCACCATTGTGAGCTTATAATAAATAACTAGTCGAGTGGCTCGCTGACGCTCGCTCATTCGGCCGCGTCTCGCTTCGCTCGAGGATATTTCTTGTTGCAACACTTATGCGCAGACGGACAGTTCCGCACCAAAAACAAACAGTGAAATGACCAAGCAAATGAACAGTGTAGTACGCGTTTTTCATACGGTTTCAGTTCATAAACAAACGTTAACTCATAAACAGATTATTTTGTGGAGCTTGAGAAAATCGGCATGGCGGCATGTCAGGCCGCGTTTGTGAATTTGCATGTGTTGTAATCATGTATTCTCGAGCGTTTTGTGAGCAAGAAAGTTACATACTTTCGAAAATTAAAATTTGTTGTGCTTTGATGAATTTGTGGAGTCCTCACTGCGTCCAGGAGCAGCCTACTTTTACCGAAACGTTAACTGCGTCTACTCTTTCTTTTCTCTTTGTTTATACTCATTCGCCACATTTAATAAGATTCACCAGATTCATTTTTACTAATTAACAAATATTTAGCCTACTACCTACTAAATGTATTTAGGAAAAAGTGCTGTTTCTGATGACAAACGCTGATTTCGTTCGCTTCGCTCACTCAATCAGCGCAAACATTTGCTCAGAAACGTGACTGAATAAATGTATCCACCAAGAACCACACATCATTTGTAATTTGTGCTAGTGCTACACTTTACAAGGGTTTTCTTGTTTCACTTATTTTATAGCAAGTCAGGCCTACACGCAGCACGAAATCATACGCAGAAGTTATGCGTGTTTGCCACAATTATGCTAGACTGCTGAGTAGAGCACCAAGTAATGGCATACTGATCGAATGTCGACGTTTTACAAATACAAACATAGAAATATTTTTAACACCCTGTTCTGTTAGCAATATAATTTGTTAAGTAGGCCTAATTTAGCAGTTAATCTTTTCGTATGTTTACTTAATTTCCTTTAAATTTACGACCAAATTGGCAGTTTGAATTTGAAATATCCAAAAATGCAACTCCAACAGTGAGCTGCACGTGCCTCATTCTTGAATGATAACTATTCGGACTGTCAGCCGTTCTCCCGCTGACAACACTACTGGCCCACGCGACGCTTACATGGCGCAACAATTATGGACCGCCGTCTCAGCAGGAACATTTTACAAAAGGGTTAAAGGGTTTAACGAGCGTTAACCACTCCTGGTTATCTGCCCAAAGCCCTAAGGCCCATTTCGGAACATTTTACATTCCGAAGCTAACAATCAAATTCGAAAAATTCGTATCAACAATGGTCCAAAGGGGGTTTTTCGCTTTTTTCGAGGAGTTTACCTAGAACTACGAAAATACGTCTCAACGATATTCGGAGTAATTTCCTGTCTTTCGAGACCTTTCTCACATTTATGGCCTTACTACTTCCGGAGGAGAAGACGTACATATAAACCCACAAACCGACAAACCGACCGTAAGTTTTTAACTGCTTATGCATGTAATACATAAACCAGTTATTGAAATACAGTCGGGGAGAAAAAGGGGCTTGCGTCGTGAGCTATTGTTAAATGACGTCAGGTCCCACTCCAGTCGTTTATTTGAACGGGTCATGCCTATCACCTTTACCGTCTGGCAGGAAGTGACTGAAATATTAGTCGATTTTTCATGATTTCGATTAGAAGACGTGCCAGCAAAATGTAGGCGTTGTTATTAAACAATTTTGGCTAAATCGTTTGCATATGAAGGGTTATAGGTCCTTGACTAAAAATTTTTGCCACTTATGTTTCTGTATGAAAAAAAAGTTGAACCGGAAATGGCTCAGCTTATTTCAGGTTTTGACAACAAGCACGGAAAACGGAATTCTATCTGTTGTTGGGCTATTGGCAAACCAACGGGAAAAGAATGGCTACTTTACGGTTCGTCGGCAAGGCTGTCCCAATTCTATGCGTATTGGCAGCAGGGGAATTATGTGGCTCCTGCTAATCAGATAATTGTTGTATAATCGATTATTTAGTGTAACAGTTTGTTGTAGTATAATCAATTCGACAAACGTGTGAGACAACGGGACAGTGCATACTAGGTGCGTAGCTAACGGAATAAAGGCAGAATTATAAATTCATTCCACGATCACTTTCGATGGTAAAATAAACAATAGAGGGAACAAGTTACACGGCTTATGGGAAGAATAAGGGCTCCTCACCGATTGATCTCGCGTTGGGCTAGCATGACGTAAAATGATCAACTGAACAACATTTTCGCATAAAATATTTGGGGCAAAGGCTTCGTTAGGCCGTCAGAAATTATTGAAAGCCGCACTCTTTGCGCTGACGGACGAGAGGTTGTTTCCTTCCCATGTTCTCAGCTGATATTTTTTCCGTAAACAGTTCCGATAGGTGGGTTGTTATTGTCAGTTTCGTGTGGTTTTGTTGTTATTGTCGGTTAGGTTAGGAACCGGCTTCGGCATTTCACTTGAGGTAATGAACTAGTTTGGGTTTGGCGTTTCACTTGCCGGACTTTCGCCCAGTTCCATGCTTTCTGGGCCGGTGCTAAATTTGGACCTTCACCACGGCCAAACGGTGCGTTTGCCCCAAAGTTGGAAGAGGAAAACATTACTCAGCAGGTAATTCTTAGTCCATTAAAAAAAAATCGGACGAGAGCCCGTTTTCTTCCCATGTTCCCTTTACGCACATGGCCCGAAATTCGAAAAAAGAGAAAAAAACCTACCTTTAATTTTCACAGAAGGCACTACAAATTGATCCCAAATTGCGAAAACTCGTTAAAACATCATTAACATAATCTAACCAATTAACTGCCTCAGTATGAAATGCAAAACCCCCAAACTTATCTAACCTAACCTAACTGACAATAACAACAAAACCACACAAAACCACCCGAAATTGACAATAACAACCCACCTATCGGAACCACCCAATAGGGAGCTTTGTCTTTCGTCGATGAAAATAATAATGTTGCGATTTTTTTGCATAAGCAGTTTATGCATTTCTTTATGGAATTCTTGTTAATGATTAAGATAATAACTTTATTCCATTCGGAAAAGGAAAGGAATGGTATACAAGGCCACTTATAGCCTTCCAGCACGTTTGCAAATCAAGGGAGATTCAACATTTAAAAACATGATTGTCAAATAACTTGCAGGCAAACCCTTAAGCTTAGATTTAAAACTCAACATCGAAAGGGCCATAGCAATTTCACATGGCAAAGTGTTTCCAAATCCGCCCAACCCTAAGATTAAAAGAATACTGTCTACAATTAAATCTGGCAGCATCCCAAACAATTTGAAGTGTGGATGCGTCCTAAAAGGTCTTCGTTCCTTCAGCTTAACACAGGGGGGGGGGGGGGGAATCTGGACCTGAGACCCCAAATGAGCTTATAATGAGCTTGTAACAACAAACTTATAAGGTAATACAACAGGGTGGGTGACGTTCAAAGGCTCATGATGAAATTTCCTGATTTTTCCAGGTTTTCCAGATCAATACTGACACGTTTCCCCGATTTTTTGGGGTCAAAGGAAGGTGCAGTACAGATTTAAAAATTTTCTTTTTTCACATTTCACTAAAATCATAATAATTCTATTGAATTTGCTTGCTAAATCAAAAATTTGCACTGCCCTAACTCGTATTGGTTAAGAGCAGGAAAAGGCCACAATCCGAACAAAGCTAGAAACTCATTTAACACGTAACGTCACACATTACTTAGGCCTAAAGAATTTTCGCTTTATCAGAAATAAAACAAAAAAGGAAATAAAGTTTTAACTGAAATAAAGTGAAAGTTTTTAGAAGTAAAAATTTTAAATCCGAATTACCTATTCTTTATAGGTGAAAGATTTACCGGAAGATGTTCAAATTCCCCGATTTTCGGTAAATGTTTTTTCAAATTCCCTGATTTTTTCCTGAATTTTCCAGACTTGATAAATTCCCTGAATTTTCTAGGTTTTCCAGGTAGAACGCCACCCTGTACAAGCCACCTACAGTAAAGGCCGGATCAGATCAAGACAAATCAGGCGCGTAAAATCACTCATTGACATAGAAGGAAGCACACGTTTGCTAGGTGCTGCCATCTTTATACCAAGCAGCGAAATTTCAAACTAACCGACGAGGGTTCCAAATTCTGTCAACCGATGACGCCACTTGACAAATTTGTCGCGCCGGTATTTGTCGCGCCTTCTAGCGGAGCATTGTGGGAGGCAAAGCTGATCCGGCCTTTACTGTATGTGGCTGTGGTACAAGACATAGTAAAAAACGTACTCAAGGTCGTCTTGTTAGAAGTCAGTTTAATAAAAAACGTGAGTCGTAAAAGCCAAACATTTAAACTTGACAAAGAAACTGGTTTAATCATTTTGAAAGAAAAAAATACATGTAAGGTACAAAATTTCAAAATACGGTTGTCAGAAAGTTGAGTGATTTGCAGTCTTGGGTCCCTGCCAGAAGAAATGACGTTTCTTGGCTCAGCATCTTCTTAAATAGCAAAGGGTTGTTAGGGCGCGTTTATGCAACAACTCGCCTTTGCATTCTCGCAGCTAGAATTTAATCGTAGTGGCAAAGTTGTCGTTGCCATGGTACCAACGGTATCTGGATTAGCTAAATCAGACCTCGTTTGAGTAAATGCTTTAAGTCTTATAATCCGTGCCAATAAAATAAAGAATTCCTCCTGACGAAATTTTTCCAGTCGCTTCCGAACTCGCATTATTCAGGGTTTTCATTGCGAGTCGACATAGCTAAAATGGCCGCCATGTTGGAATTTCAGATTATTTCTAGCTTCTAGCTGCGAGAATGCAAAGGCGAGTCGTTGCATAAACGTGCCCTTATAAAGCAGCGCCAATGACGCCATATTGGCTTGGAGGTACCATCTGGAGAGATAGCTACAAGGTGCACTGGATTAAAATGGGAGTATAAACAACAGCACTTCTAGACAAGCCAGTGATGTGAGAACGAATTTCTTAGGCCTTAAAAAAAAACGTTATTTTCTCCACTCCAATCCATTAAGCTGCGAGGTTGGAATCGGAAAAGAAAAGATTCCACATTAGGGGAGAAGTAGAAAAAACCTCTTTTCGGAATTCTGAATGGCTAGGGGTGTGGAAAAGTTGCCTTTTAGCATCACTGTCACTCATAAAAAATTTCATCACTCTAAGATGATGTCTTGAGATGCCACAAGACTGCATTGTTTAACATAGGCGAAATAGCTGGAAAATGAAAAATTATTATTTGGCGGATTTAAAATTCAATTTTAACATTATCTCGTTTCATGGTCTCAAGAAACATCTACAAACATGCGGGATTCAAAAAAAGAATTTAATGTTTGTTTAAAAAAAATGTGGGTATAGTTTGACATTGAAAATGGACGAAAATGACGTTTTAGCCTATTTTGTCCCATAACTAGTTCAATGCACATTATCGTGCAAGAAAAATATTTCTTGCATATAGTTACCTTCCATCCGCTTTGTGAGCATCAAGTGAGATACATAATGTTAAAATTAAATTTTAAACCTACCAAATAATAATTTTTCACTTTTCAGCTATTTCGTCTATGTTAAACAATGTCAAACATGAATTCCTTTGTGGCACCTCGAGACATTCGGAGTGATGAAATTTTTTACGTGTGATAGTGATGCTAAAAGGCAACTATTTCCACACCCTAGCTGTTCAGACTTCCGAAAAAAGTTTTTTCACTCCACCCTATTCCACATGCTAGAAATTTCAGCAACTGCCAACAAATCGTAAAGAAATCACGCATTTTAGGCCTAAAAAATCCTCTCTAACAGCATTATTATTATTATTATTATTATTATTATTATTATTATTATACAAATGACGGCAAGAGCATGGCTCATAATGCCCAAGAAAAACAACAACATCAACAAGTGGGAAACAGTGCACCGTAGCGTGCTTTAAACTGTTTGGTGGAGGTGGAAGAAATGACCTCTTGAGGCAGACGATTCCACAGACAGATTGTTCGATTGGTGAAGAAATGTTTCCTGGCCTCAGTACGGATGTTTTGCTGGAAGAGATTAAGGTTGTGTCCAGAGCCGGCAGAAAGGGGGGTGCGAAGGGTGCGGTGCACCAGGGCGAATCGGAGAGGGGGGGGGGATTTTTCGTAAAACAAACATACGGCATATCGTATTTATCTTTCCATGGCCATAACAAGTGCAAGTGCCGAGCGTTCTTTCAGCAAATTAAAAATAATCAAAAACTATCTCCGCACCACTCTGAAGCAAGAAAGACTGAGTGGTTTAGCATTGCTCTCGATTGAGCGTGATCTGGCCAGAACGTGTGACTACAAGTCTGTCATAGAACGTTGGGCTCGATTGAAAGCAAGAAAAATTGATGTAGGCGTGACGGAATAAAACAGGTGAACGAAAAACTAGCCATTTCTTGGGGGGGGGTTTGCGGGCGGGCAACATTTTTCTTGTCGCACCCGGCCAACAGAACACTAGCGCCCGCCCTGGCTGTGTCCACGAGTTCGACCGTCGCTTCGCAGCTCAAAGAAAGCGGTAGAAAAAATGTCGTAATGTTGTTGAGGATCTTGAACGTCTCGATGGCGTCACTCCAATCGAAGCGTTCGACTAGGCTCGACAGGTTAAGAGCGCTTAGGCGGGACTCGTAGGGAGTGAAACGAAGGCCAGGGCACCACTTAGTGATTTTCCTCTGAGTCCTTTCAAAAATATCAATTGATTTTGCACAATGAGGTCTCCAGGCCTGGACGCGGTAATCCAGGTGAGGCCGAACAAATATCTTGTAGAGCGTTGCAAAAAGTGAGTTGTTTAACTAAAATCTTTTAGTTTGCGACGATACAAATTTTGCGTTCTTGCTGTTTCGTCTACTTCGCCCAAGTCCAACCGAGATAGTAGCTGCATTCCTCGCTGCGAGGAATACTGTCTCAGTTGGGCTTGTATAACTACGCCGAGTCTCGCGAAACGGCGTGGTGTTAACATGCGTGGATGGAGAGCTGCGCGAGGCTGTTATAAGGCAGGCGAAATGTACCTTTTACCATCATCCCCACATGCCAGCACTTAACATACTGAACCAATAATGCTAAGGAGTAAAAGGAGGATTTGAGGCTGCATCCAAAAAAATATCAGACCCATAAGAATAAACCTGAGCACTAATGGTCAGCCAGTAGCTGGCGTTGTTTTAACCTACAAACCTACACCAACTGTAAAAAACAAAAGAGCGTGTATGTAGATCTTCCTGCAGCAGTGGCCGTCGTGGCTATCTAAAAAAAAAAAAAATAGCTTACAGAAGTTGATCTTGTCGATGAATGGGAAGGGCACCTTGGAAAAGTCCTTGCTATTCACTGCCGGCCAGGTAAGCGTGAAAGACTTCCAACCTCTTTCGGCAACTGAAGAGTCTTCACGGAATGTTGTAATAAATAAAATACATTGGTTTCCGTTTATCCGTTAAATAGCATTCATTTTCTGCGCCACCTAGCCTGGCAGGAAAGCCACTTCGTGATTGCGGGTGGAGTTTCATATAGTCAACCCTAAAAACGGACATTTTCTCTAATTGTTTTTCTAGAGGAAAATGTTGGCCTACGTGTCATGTTTGTGACCAAACTACTGCGATTTTCTCTGAATATTTTTTGAGAATGAACAGGGTAGATTACAAGTTATGAAACTGAACTAAGATCATGATTCTAAGTCGACATTAGGTCTACGAAAAAAATTCTCAGTGACCACTAAAGAAGGGGCACATGCTTGGAGAGGGGAAGGGGTAAATGCTAGGAGAGCGGGAAGGGGTAAATGCTTGGAGAGGGGAAAGGGGCAAATCCTTGGAGAGGGGGAAAAGGTAAATGCTTGGAGAGGTGGGGGGGGGGGGATTACTGCAGCTATCTCTGAAATTTTTGGAGGGTGAACAGTGTATAGTTATAAGAATAAGATCATGATGCTAAGTCGACGTTAAGCCTTGGAAGAAATTACTCAATGATCACTAAAATGGGGGTACATGTTTTGGGACGGGGTAAGGCATATGGTTGCTTATATGTTGAGATGTCCAGTCTATAAATCAATGCTCATCTTAAATAAGACTAACGTAAAGTACTATCGACTCTTTATACTACGTAGTGTGTAACGAGCCACATTCCGTCTGTTGAAGCCGTAACTTACCAGGTTTACTTTTGATGCTGTTGCGTGTTACTTGTTTACGCTTACAGTAAAAGTGAATTGTCTTTTACTTCGTACGGCTGTCTTTAAAAGATTTACTAAATAATCATCTAACATGGAGACACTATTTTCCGTTTTGTTTTTACTATGGTATTCGTCGTAAAGCCTGTCATAAAGACGGGCTAATATAGAAGTAAAACTGCCCTACAATAATGAAATGTGTTGTTACCTGTGAATGAGGGAGGGGAAGGTCAATTGCCCCGAGGTGGCTTCGCTTTGCCTTGTTCACTCAATCAGTGAATCCTCTTATTCATTTCACCATCCTTCATTCCTTTCCATAACCCGGGAGCAGAAGTCGCATTTCACGTCGTGTGGCCTGGTCGGTTTTTTTTTTACACTCCGTACTACTGTGCATGCGCATTTTTTTGCGTCTTTTAAAGCCCTTTAGTTTTCATCTGTAGTTTCCTTTCTCCTCCCCCTATACTCCCCCTCCCCCTGATTAGAAAACAAAAACGAACTCGTTTGATGCTTAAGGTAAGGTTTAATTGATCCGAAGTCAAAACAGGAAAGGAACACAAATAAACTTTCCTGTAAGGTTTCAGTTACTGCAGTGTTGCCGTACTGTTTAATCCACGTGAAACCTTATTGCTGTATTCAAATGTTTTTACCATTTTTACCTTTGCACACGATGGATCAGCTCATGATTGGTGCATTCTACTTGGCTAAAAAACATCGCTGGAAAAAGTTTTAAAACTAATCGTTTTAGCGTGATAAGCACAGCTCTACAGGCAATTCAGGGCAACACAGGTAACAAGCTAATGTTCGTTGTGTTGTTTGCCATATTTATTTTCCGTTTCTAGATCTTTTCCCCTCATAAAAATGTTTTAAACATTGCGTATACTTGCAATTGGTCAACTTCTAAAACTTGTGTTTTGTGTGTTTTGCAACTTCTACTTGCATTTGGGTAGTAGAATTGTAATACTTATTCCCAAAAAGAATTTTAACAAGTTTATTTTGCATTTTTTGTAGCCTATGAATTCGTTCCTTTTTGCCCATCCGTACGTATACTTACAAAATGTGGTATTTTATCCTGGAATCACATATATTTGTTTATTTTCAAATTCAGAAATTTCTTGCAAAATGTACAAAAGGTTCGTTTGTTTATTCGTTTTTTTTTTAATAGAGTACGAGCACAAACTGGGTTATCTGCCCCACGACGATGCTAGGCATAATTTGCCTTAAGCTTTCAACAATTTATTCAACAATTATAGAAAACGGGGGCGTCGGACGTACGTCTAACTGGAAAATCTCGTAATGGGATAATTGTATAATGTCTGCATAAATAAAATAAATCTGGAAAATTATCTAAACGGAATATCGTAAAATGGATAATCGTATAATGGATAAACGTCTAACTGGACAATAATGTACCTGCGGTTTCTGATGTTATATGTATAGCCGCAGCGAGCGCGGCAGCACGAGAGAGGCAGCTGGGACATTAGACGATTTTCCATTATACGAATTTCCTATTAGACGATTTTCCATTAAATGAATTTCGTGTTAGACGAATTTCCGTATTACGGTATACGTTCTTCCAATTATGCGATTTTCCAGTTACGATTGCCCCTCGTCCCATAGAAAACATTATTTAATTTTCCGACTGGTAACTTTTGTCATGCACGTTACGTATGTTACCTATAACAAAACATAACATTATAAACATGTACTAGAGCTTTGCAACTACCTAAATTTAATTTTAGTGTGGTTGACTTTTTTCTCTTTCGTCAATTATCTTAAATAAACAAACTCCTTCCTCTTCTTTTTTATTTCTCGTCAATTAACCTAAAACCGTTTGTGATATTAAAATTTTGCATTGGAACAAAAATAAACGGCAAAATGATAAGAGAATATTCTGATGCTTCATATGTGTGTTTACATAGGAGGCTTTATTGAGGAAGTGGAGAACGTTTCGAAAATTGGTAGGCTCAAGATTCTTTCATTTTATTTTATTCAATGGCAAATAATATTTTTATGAGCACATGCCAACTTTAATGTGCATCTATTTTAGTTATTTTCGATTTGTATTTGTAGTATCTGTGTCATTAGTTTTCAAGTGGTTCCAAGTATCCTTCAGTAGCTTGACCTAATCTTATGAACTTTTCGTGCGTTTTTGATTTCTAGAATCTAGAGCACTGATCTAGTTACGCCTGCGGGCAAGGCTTGGCTGGGAAAGCACTACCGTGAAATGATAAGTGTGACGACCATCTTTCAGTTCCTTCGATAGCTCAGTTGGTAGAGCGGTGGACTGTAGTTGTTAAGTGAGTGCTGGCATCCATAGGTCGCTGGTTCAAATCCGGCTCGAAGGAAACGGTATTTTTTTTTTTTTACTATACTTCTGGAGGATTACAGGTTGAATAAAAAAAAATAGTAGTGGGGCTTGGATGTGTTAGTGTATTTTTTTTTATTATTATTATTTTTTTTTTTTTTTACTTGTGAACAAGATCTAGACGGTGACATATGGTCGGTATGCTTTTGCAGGGTTTTCAGCCTGGCGTAGACGACTTGAATTCATGCTAGGGAGCGTTCACAAATTACGTAACACTTTTTTATATCGATTTAGACCTCCCCGCCCCCCTTCGTAACACAAGTTTACACTTGGCATGACCCGCCCTACATGAAAATACGTAACATTTTCGAACCCCCCCCCCCCCTCCCCCAATCAATTGTATAGATTTTTTTACGAATTCATTTTCATAAGCTGTACCATGAATCCATGAAAAGTTCCGTACCATGAGTCCATGAAAAGTTCATTTTCATAGACTCATGGCTGTACTTAGGGGCCAGTGATTTCGAAAACAAATTTTAAATCTAGACAGAATTTAGGAAAATAGTTTAGGCTAAAAGAATTTAGCTAATTAACTTAGAAAAAAATTAGCGAAAAATAATTTTTCGAAAATTATTGTTTTACATAACACTTCATCGTACCCCCCCCCCCCCCCACCTTCCCCCTCATAGCGCATGGTTACACGTTTACTGAATCCCATGCCTCGAGGCGTTACGTAATTTGTGAACGCTCTCCTACGCAGAGTCGGACTGGATAGCTAGCAAAGGACGCCTTTGCCATTTAGAGACATGATAGGGGGGGGGGGCTGCCGTGCGTTTTACTAGCACTAACGTCTGAGGGGCTGGAGAACGTTCTAAGCTCACCAAGCATTGTTAAGAGGAGAGCCCCCAGAGCCTTTGCCTATTTTGATATTCTGCTGGATTTCAAATGCACTCTTCAACACACATATTTGCATGGCGTGTGTTTTTTTTTGGAGGGGGGGGGGGTAGGAGTTAAACAAAAGTTTTGAAAATGCAAGTATGGGGAGGAAGAAGGAGAGAGAAGGGGATTTGTGCTTGAAAGGAAAGTTCATCAGCGGAAAAGCATTCATCAGAGCTCAGCCTGGTTGCCGGAAATGTGCGGCGGATATGATCGAACCCCTGGAAAGGGGACGTTGGCAACGTCCCCGCCAGGACTGCCGGCCAGGTTAGCGTGAGAAGCTACCATGCTCCTTCAGCGGCTATGGGAACTATTCTGGCCAATTCTGGACATTCTTTCGGCCCCTACGATGATCGGAGGTTTCCCGGATCGAAACCAGATATTTACCACCTCTCTTTACCAGATATTTCTTCGCTAAAAGTCTGGTAATGTTCAAAATTGAGCCGGTTCAGCCATATAAGCATTAAGTTTCTTCGGCTGACTTAAGGCTCAAAGAAATTAACTTTTAAAATATAAAAAAAAAAAAAAAAGTTTCTTCTGGGGAGCGTTCACAAATTACGTAACACTTTTTTATATCGATTTAGACCTCCCTGCCCCCCCTTTGTAACACAAGTTTAACACTTGGCATGACCCGCCCTACATGAAAATACGTAACATTTTCGAACCCCCCCCCCCTCCCCCAATCACAATAAATCAACCACCCACCCACCCCCACGTAACATATGAACGGCCTCTGACCACTAATTAGTGTTTTTAACGGAAATTATACGTTATTATACAATTATTCCTTCTTCATGGACTTTGGCGATGTATAATAACGTAAATGAGAATGGTGCCATGATCATTGATCAATGAGGTTGATGAGGGATGCGATGTTTATCTGTGGAAGGAATCTTCAGCTCCATGGTCTGTAACTTTCCTGAGAGCTGTCACGATGTGGCCACGGAGGTACTTGGGGAACGGATAGGGCCTTGACTGCGATCTCACTTGGTCGTTGTCAAGGATACGCTGAACGGCATTCTGGGTGTTGCGAGTGTGACGTAGTGAAGACGACGAACTTGAAATAAAATATACAAATTGTTTGTTAAAAACCTCAGACAATTCCGTTAACTCTTCTACGTTTTTTTTTTCAGTTCACCTCTCAAGATTAACGAACAAATTATACATTTACCCTCGTGGTGTCGCACGATTACTCGTTACAAACGAGTAGTTACCAGTTAGTTGGCGACCGTCAGGTGGATAGTGGCAATAGTGCTGACGATTTTGAGTTTGTAAAAAATGTGTAAAACGTATTTCGCCAAGAAAGTTTGCCACCAACTTTCTCCTCCCAACTGTGAAGACTCAGGTGTGATTAACACCTCGGATGTTAAGTTACGATTGAGTGATCTCATTCGGACCAGAAATTTGGTGACATGTTTTATACCACTCCTTTGCAAGGTGAACACTTTTTGATGATCCTTACAACCATTTTTGAAATCGGGTGGATTAAGACAAACGATAGTGTGTCGCCCGCCAAGTTTCGACATCGTCATCGTCTGTGCTATCGTAATAACGCATATAGTATTGAGCTTGGTGACTACTAGACCGTTGTGTCTTTACAGCCAAGAGAGTCTGACAATTTCCGGCATCTTTAAGGTCTATGTTAGACCCATTTTAGAATATGCCTCACCAGTCTGGTCCCCTTACCTATTAAAAGATATTGAGCTAATAGAGTCTGTGCAGCGACGCTTTACAAAGCTGCTTCCTGGCCAGTATAATAAATCTTATCAGGAACGATTAAAAGTTTTAAATCTACCTACACTCGAAATGCGTCGCCTAGTAAATGACTTGGTCCTAACGTATGGTATTTTACATGGTTTGTACGACATAAACAGTAGTGAATACTTTTGCATTCGAGGTTGTGAACGAACTAGAGTCATCCACTAAAGCTTGTAGTTAACCTAATTAAGACTGATTGCGCTAAATACTTCTTTTTTTGGAACAGAGTTGTCAATGTGTGGAACCATTTGCCCCTGATGTCGTTTTGGCACCTTCCGTTAACATCTTTAAAAGGTTATTAAAACGAGTTGACCTCTCAAAGTTTGTCAATGTGTAAAGTGCGAACATCCAACTGTTGTAGCCCATTCACATATTTAAATTTTTTTTATTCTGTTTTAATTGTTTTAAACTCGGGAGAGGTGTTAGTGATCAACCCTGACCCTTCCTTTGCCTATTGTATTAGCAATGAATTTATTATTATTATTATTATTATTATTATTATTATTATTATTAATCTGAAAAGATGAAAAAGCGACAGAAAAACGAGACGATCTTTATTTCATGGGAAGATTTTTACCGCTTGACAAAATCACTGTTACGATTAGTGTCATTAGTGTCGTTGATTAGCCTTATTGGATTTCCACAAAACTTAAAATATGAAATTTCTTGAATATTATAAGACTCGAAGTAGTATTTGTAACCGACTTGTATTCAGGCTCATAAATGACTTTAGAGGGCATAAGCCAAAAATCGTTTTTAAGACGCCATTTTGGGGCATCATTTTGGGTTCTTTTTATAACTGGTATAAAACCATATTCCTACCAAATTTCGTCCGAATCGGTCCACACAAAGATAAAGTAGATCGAAATCACCTTTCGATTATCCTTCGACCATTCTCGGCAACCATTGTACATGGTCAAACAATATACCTACCAAATGTCATTTAAATGGGGTTCATGCGTTCAATACAGGTTTATGGGTAATATTTAGCAAGTCGTTTAAAACACTAGTGACGAGTTGACGACGGCTGGAGTGCATCGCGTAAATAAATGTTCCTTGTTTTCTAATCGGTTAATTACTTTCTAGGCCAATATCCCCCTGGCCACTCCCCCCCTCCCCCACCACCACCACTCTCCCCCAGGGGTCACTATCCCCCTGGTCAGTATTTCCTCAACCGTTCAAGAGACCAATATTACCTTGGTCATTATACCCTAACCAATAAATAATCGTTATAAAATGAAATCAAATCTTTATTATTTTCTTTTTTATTAAAACTTGTAGTATTACTAAAAATGATAACTGTAGTTACGATAAACGAAAAGAATGATGAGTTGCTACTTTAGCTGAACATTCTTTTTGTCTAACGAATAAGGTAGATTCATGGTAAATCCCATTCTACAATAAGCTGTCATCGTAATCTCGCGGAATTGTAGACATTAACATCACACTTTACACATTTTTAGGCAATTAACATATGACTTTGCGTCCAGTGATCATTTAGAATAATTCATTTACACTCCATTACTGCGCTATATACTTTTAAAAATTCCAGTTTCAGGGTAATTATCCGAACAAACACCCCTCGTAGCATCCGAGGGTTACAGTGAAACTTAATACGTGGCCATTTGAATGAAAACGCTTCATGTGAAATGATGGAGTACTCACGTCTTCCGATTACGTGTATATCTTTGCCAAATGGAAACAAATTATAAAAGCATCAATTTAAAATTTTAAGATAATGTTTTATTAATAACATTATCTTAAAAATATTGTTTTAAGCTCATTTTATCTCATCTTATTACAAGATACGGGTTTTATCTCATTTTACCACAATTACTTCTTGGTTGGAGGGGGGGGGGGGAATACTGGACAAGGAATGATAAGCAATGACAAGTCTCGTCAGAGTTTAAAGTGATTGTTAAAGCTGCTGGCCTGTTACGGCATACGGGGGCTTTTCAGGATCAGAGTCAGGGTAGAAGAATCTACCCTGATCAGGGTTTATAAGATGTTATGTAGATAAACAAGGTTATGAAAAGCTCACCAGGTGGACGACCAAAAAATCTTCCCTAAATAATTTCTTTGAAATTTTGGTGTTGTCTGAACAACATACTTTTGTCTTCGTGGCCGACTTGCCAAAATTGTCCTCGAATGTGGTTTGACATTCAGGGCCGGCTCAAGACAATTTGGGGCGGATTCAGTAACTGGGGCCCCCAGGGATCATAAGTGCAGAATTAAAAGCATTTTTTCTCCGATCTTTTCATTCATGTCCAATTCGAATCATTAAACACTCATTTTTCATACGATCCAGGCCAATATCCATTTTACTCTTTGTCTTACAAAAAAACAATGTAAACCACAAAAACAGTAAATAAAGTTGCGAAAAAAGACTAATTACAGTCACGAAAACGGGAAAAAAAAGAGAAAAATTCGTTACTAACTATAACAGCAAACAAAAACACACAAAGAAACAAAAAACATACTTCCAAAAGGGTGGAAAGAAAAGTAAAAGAAAAAAAATCAAGGTAAAGAAGAAAAAAAATGGGGAGGGTAAATGAATTATTCTACTGGATGTAAAGTCATATATTCATTTCACCGTTTCGCGGATCTTATTTCCTATCAAACTGCCAACAGACGGCGAAATTGCCTGCTGCAAGTACCATTAGTTTCGGTTTCGGGTCGGTCATCGCTTCGACCAATTAATCCACATCATTCCCGAAGTTTCAAAGCAATAGCACAGATTCTCACCTGGCTTTTCTCTTTAACTTGTCACAATAATATAAAGAATTTTCAATCCATAATCTCCCTTCTCGCTATAGTAGATGAATGCTCCCCTCCAGCGCGAGGCCCCTTTAATTCGGGGGCCCTACGCGGCCGCGTTGTTCGCGTGCACCTTGAGCCGGCTCTGTTGACGTTGTTTTTAAGATAAAGAACCCATTTGCAACGATAACAGTTAATTCACTCCGATGTTTTTGATCATTTAAATCCTACAAGCTGTCGAAATTGGAACTATTTTAGGTAAAAAGAAATATGTCTAGAGGAACAAAGTTGCTGGAAGAAAAAAAACGCTAAAATAAAAAAAAAAGAATAAATTACAAGGTAAAAGATTAAACCAACCTTATGCAGCTGTTGTATTTCCATCCTGGTTATTTGGCTGCATTTTTTTCTGTCCTCAAGTTCTAACAGGTAGCAGAGTTTTTAGGATCCAGAAGGGATCCTTAACGTCCTTCCTTGGCGTCTGGTTCATAATCCCCACGACTCATTCTCCACACACCAAAATCCCCACAGGTACAAAATCCCCAGAATTCAAAATCCCCACAACACAAAATCTCCATAGGTCCATAATCCCCACGACCCAAAATCCGCGCAGGTACACAATCCGTACTATGAGGATATAATAATAATAATATAGGTTTGTTGCAAACGCAACCTGAGCGACAAGGACTGGGTCGTCACTGACTGCCGTCCGATGTTAAAACTAAAAAAACTAAAAAAAATTCAAATTATAAAAGTTTGACAGTGAAAAGTTTAAAACAAGGACGATGACTCGGCTGCAGTGGAAGGGTTGAAGGTATGGGGTTGGGGTCACGAATGCCTTACCACCAAGGTTAGACCTACCAGGGACGACAATGGTCCCCGATGGCATCGCCAAACGTGAGGGACAAATGCAGGGAAAGCCGGGTAACGCTGTCAATGTTTCTTTAAAAATAAAATAATAAATATAAATAAAAAATATATAAAATGCATCGTAGATAATAAAAATAATAAAACAATGAAATGAATGAAATTGGTGTAGTGAAA